>CM077190.1:34168268-34195768 GCA_039654105.1 Coreius guichenoti | reverse complement strand
TTAATCGCAATCGCGATTTGAGCACATGCGATTTCTAAACCACATAAGGCTGCGATTTTATTTATGAATTTATATTTTAATTCAGAATACTGCAACGTTCTTGTGCGCATGTTTAAGATGTTAACCAATCAGAGCTCACTCAGCGCACCGCGCTAATTGCGACGAAGCTGAGCGGAATAGGCGAACAGGAGGAAAGAACATAAAATATGGATGCAGGTCAGAATAAAAATGATTTGGTGCCAAAGATCAGTCGTTTGGGAGTATTTTGGATTCAGGAGAGAGCATGTGTCAGGTCATTTGCAAGACGTGTGAAATGATTATTGCAACGAAACGGGGCAATACTACAAACCTGTTCCAACACTTAAAACAACGCCATAAAAACTGATGATCAATGCATGTCGACAAAGTCCATCGAAACGCCTCAAAGCCAGCCTGAACCGACTGAACATGTATCCATCGTTCAAGCATTTACAAGCCTCACGCCTTATGAGAAGATCAAAACGGCACAAAGAAATTACCGACGCAATCACCGATCAGATATGCAAAGAAGCCTATGTAAAATAACATGAACTAACATTAACATTAGTTAATGCACCATGAACTAACATGAATAACTGTACAATACAGAGTTGCTTTAGGTCTATCAGATCGTGATCCGTGCAACTAAACCAGCGGCGTGAGTTTGGGGAGCGACTAACTATATTCAGGAAATCTGCTCTTGATTTTTGCGGTTGTATTTGGCATATTAACGTATTGGTTGTCATATAACACATCTTTAATTGGTTTGGCCAGGGACGTCTGATTCACAGACTCACACTCACTTTCTGAATCTAATGAATCAGTCCGTAAACCTGCCAGTTTTCTGTTGTTCAGTTGGTGTTAGTCTGGAATTAATTCAGTAATTCATTGGATTCAGCTAGTGTGTTTGAGAGTCATTTCTCCTGACTCAGACTTCTGTTCAGTGTGTTTGTGCCATAGAAAGATGTTGTGTGCTTGTTGTGTTGATGTTATTTCCATCTCATTCAGTTGAGGCTGCAGATTCACAACTCTGTTCAAATATCATGTCTTTCTGCAGAGCAATGCAGCAAACGGGGAGAATCTGTCCTGTGGTAAAGCGCTGACTGTGTTTCCCTCACTCCCCGTCTTTAGGAGGAAACATCAGGCCTCTCTCCCGCTCCTGGAGGATTCATTTCCTCAAATCATGTTATTCCATCCGGCAGCTCCGGCGAACACCTCGTTTTCTCTTGATTTGACAGCGTGCTGGCGATGCCGTTCGAACGCTCTCAACCGCGTGCGTTTCTCCCTCTCGTCTTTGTCGATTGCTTCTCGTTTTATGGCGATATTCCCCTCCAGCGCTCAGTGTTTCTCTCAGACTCGCAGGTGCTGATCATAAACACAGATGCACTAAAATCATGTCAAGACACGCATTACCCTGACACACACAGCTCTGTATTACAATCACAATCTTTTGATAATGTGCAATTTTTAATATCTAGATTTACTGAATGTCAGTCATTGGTAGTTTGATACATTTATTTTTTGTTACTGATAATAGAGTTTTATTGGTAAATCTTATTTAACATAATGATAATAATTTTATTAATTCATTTATGCAGTTTATTTGTTTTTTTTATTTAATTGCAATTTATCTATTCTGTTGATTTGAACGCAACTGTGCTTTTCTTTTGATATGTATATCTTTAATGGTAATATGTTATTTTTAATATCTAGAGTCACTGTTATTTAATCATTAGTAGTTTAATTTATTTTTGTTAATGAAAATAGTTTTATTGGTAAATATTTAACATGATGATAATATTTGTTTATTTTTCTTTCCATTTATTTGTTTTGTTTTATTTAATTGCAGTTTAATTATACCGTCACAAAATAGGAAGGCTGATTTGAACACAGCTATGTGCTTTTCTTCTTTACATATGTATTTTTTTATATGTAGGTAATATGTAATTTTTAATATCTAGAGTTACTGTAATTTAATCATTAGTAGTTTGATAAATTTATTTTTGTTAATGATAATAGTTTTATTGTTAAATGCCATTGAACATAATGATAATAATAATATTTTATTTGTTTTTGTACAATTTATGACGTTATTTTTATGCTGTTGAATTATGACGTTTAATTGGCATTTATTTATGATGTTTATTTAATTGCTGTTTATTAATTCCGTCACAAATTAGGAAGGCCGTTTTGAAAGTGTTCAACCACGTGCTTTCTTTTCCTTTTGATAATGTGTATTTTTTTAAAGGTCATGTCATTTTTAATATCTAGAAGTTTTTGGTAGTTTGATAAATCTATTTTTGTTAATGATAATAGAGTTTTATTGGTAAATGCTATTTAACATAATGATAATAATAATTTATTTATGTTGTTTATTTGTTTATTTATGCCATTTATTTATGACGTTATTTTTATGCCGTTCATGACGTTTAATTGCCATTTATGCGTTTTTTTTTTTCCTTTTGGTAATGTGTATTTTTAATATCTAGAATTACTGTAAGTTTTTGGTAAGTTTGATAAATCTATTTTTGTTAATGATAATAGAGTTTTATTGGTAAATGCTATTTAACATCATCATAATAATAATAATAATAATAATTTGGTCTGTCTGTCCCGTTTACTTAATTGCTGTTTATTTATGCCGTCAAAAATAATAATGCAATAATGAACCGCGTGCGTTTCTCCCTCTCGTCTTTGTCGATTGCTTCCCGTTTTATGGCGATATTTCCCTCCAGCGTTCAGTGTTTCTCTGACTCACAGGTGCTGATCATAAACACTTCAGATGCACTAAAATCATGTCCAAACATGAATGACTGAGATGTGGATTTCACCGCAGCTTCTACTCACATCCAGTGATGATGTGCATTAAACGTGGCACGCACTGCTCTGGGGAAGCCGGTGTTAATTGAAAAAACAATTAGGCTTTGGGTGATGGAGATGCTCTGTTGCAGCAGGCCGCCAGTGAACCCGAACCGAGAGGCTCCAAGGACACTTCCTACACCATTTATTCCCAGCAAGCTCTTGTCAGAATGGTTTGTTTGGATACACATGGCCTGCTCGCTGCACACGGGCGGCACATGCGGGGACTTGTGTTGTTTCAGGTTTTTCTTTCTGGCTTTGAAGATGTTTGGCCCTCGACAAACTCTAAAGAGAGCGCGGGCTCCCCCGATGTGGCGTTTCATCTCCGATCCGCCATATGAATGGGAGGTGAAGAGGGGTTTGCCCTGATCTTACAGCTGCTGTGTTTGTTTTCTTACATGGATGTTATCACACTTGTTTTAGCCGGTTATCTTGTCCGCGCTGCATCCAGTGCTGCTTTTCAAAGAGTTGCTCCCTTCGCATGGTGAGCTACAAACAGGCTCGACCTCTTTATTTTAAGAACTCGCTCCTTTGAGCTCGTAGTTCTCGAGTTCCTCACACAGACACTGTTAAGATGAGACTTTGATATCGGAGCTCATGATATCTGTACCGCCTTTCTTTAGAAGAGCAAATAAAGATCTCTTGAGTTTCAGCAACTCCAAACCAGGGTTATTATTGGTAACTGACAGTAAAACCAATAAAAACATGTTTGTTCATATTAACTACCGTAGTTTGGGTTCAGTAAGACTTTTTTTTTTTAAAGAAATGAATACTTTTATTCACTAAGGATGCATTAAATTGATCAAAAGTGACAGTACAGACATTTATAATGTTATAAAAGATTCTATTTCAAATAAATGCTGTTCTTTTGAACTTTCTATTCATCAAAGAATCATGAAAAATAAAATGTATCAGTGTTTTAAAAAAATATGAACACTGATAATAATCATAAATGTTTGTTGAGCATCAAGTCATCATATTAGAATGATTTGTGAAGGATCATGTGACACTGAAGACTGGAGTAATGATGATAAATTCAGCTTTGATCACAGGAATAAATTACACTTTATTATATATTCACATAGAAAACAGTTAGTTTACATTAGAATAATATTTCACTGTTTTTATTGTATTTTTGAGCAAATAAATGCACCTTTGGTGAGCAAAAGAGACTTTTAAAAAATATTAAAAAATATTACCAACCCCAAACTTTTGAATGGAAGTCTATACATATAAAAAAAAAAACACATTATAAAAATAATTGAAATAATGTTAACTTATTTCCGTTAGTTGCCAAGTCAACATTTCTCATATTCGTTTGAATTTGTTGAAGTTCTAAAATAACAAAAACTGAAATAAAAACTATAAACTGTAAATAATTATTGTTAGTTTAACAAAAAAAAGTAAGTTACCTGGTTGCCTTAAAAT
This sequence comes from Coreius guichenoti, assembly GCA_039654105.1. Classification (NCBI taxonomy): domain Eukaryota; kingdom Metazoa; phylum Chordata; class Actinopteri; order Cypriniformes; family Gobionidae; genus Coreius; species Coreius guichenoti. Next base: position 34,191,463 of record CM077190.1, on the reverse strand, counting down.
TTAGTTCATTGAAATTAAAAATTTGAGTTAATACAACAAAGGAGATTGGTTTAATAAACAGAAACTAAAAATATTATGTTATCGGAACCACATTAATTATCTAAGTTGATTTGACATGATAAAAAGTTGATTAAATCATGAAAATAATTGAATGAATATGAATATTGATTTAAAACAAACAAAAAAATAACCCACAAAATTACTAAAACTTGAAAATGGGAAATATAAAAATAAAAAGTAGTTCAGAATATTAATGAAAACTTGAATACGCTCCAAACATATGAAAGCAGTGCACGTGGGAAGTGTTTGTTATTCCAGCCTCGCGCGGCAGGACTGAACTGTACTGTGATCTGTCGGGTCACTGCGCTGCTCGCCTTTCATATCAGAGCTTACGAGACTGCGGTTTCATTTTCATGAACCATTCCAGCAGGAGAAATCCAATTGAAAAGTTTTTGCTGGAATATTCACTCTTTTCTCACACTCGCTGACCTTCCATACCGCTCGTTGCCTCCATCTGTCTCTTTCTGTGTTCATACAGTCAAGCTTTCATTCCAGCTGCAGTTTCCTGTGCACGTCACACGCCGTTATATCAGTGCGGATTAGATGCGCTCGCGCCTTACAGATTTCCATGACATTCTGCTCCCAATATTTATAAATGTAGGGCATCTTATGGTACTTGTACAAATCGAGGGGCACGTTGATGCCACGGTTATTACTTTTCAAAGAAGTGTTTTGGTTTTATTTAAACTGTTTCCACTAAAATATGAAGCAGCAATGTTTGCTTTCAATGTTGTGCAGCACATCATCATATCTGAATGATTTCTGAAGGATCATGTGACACTGAAGACTGGAGTAATGATGATAAATTCAGCTTTGATCACAGGAATAAATTACACTTTACTATATATTCACATAGAGAACAGCTGATTTACACTGGAGTAATATTTCACTGTTTTACTGTATTTTTGATCAAATAAACGCAGCCTTGGTGAGCAGAAGAGACTCTTTCAAACACTTAAAAATTTTAAACCCTAGTGTATGCACAGAATCTGCATAATAGTAAAAAACAAACTTTAAACGTGCCTGGTTACTAGTGGATTTGATGGTTTTAGCTGCACAAGTTGCTCAGCGATGCCAAAACCCAATTGGTTCCCCTCCAGATTTGTTTTAATTTGATTTGTGCACAAACAAAGTAAGCATCATAATCCAAATTCACATGTGGATATTCAGAAAAGCCTTTTTGGTTCTTCTAGTACTATGGCATAATATGATCCTGTGGAAACACTTTTGCATATTCTAGTATCCTCTGTGGAAATGTATGAAATTAAATTTTAATCTCACTTCGTATGGTAGCAATTTGGGGGCAATTTCTGATTAAGATCAGGTTTGTGGGTGAAGGCGAGTGATTTCAGTGAAACATTGCATCAGAGTGGATGAAACACTAATTGCCTTAAGCGTGTTGTTCTAGTTTCCAGAGGTGACGGAGGTCACGCGACGACTGTGCGGTGTGACTGCTAAAGCAAAAAACACACAGGCAATTAAAAGACGCTTAGCAGCTCAGATGATTCAAGGTCAGACACTTCTATACATGTTTTTATTCTTGTTTTCAATTCTGTGGAAATTCAGCAGGCCTGTTTTTCTGAGGGGAAGGTGTGGTTGAGTTTTCTAGATGTGACCGTGATAACTGACTCAAATTATATCCCCGAGCACCAGCATCAAAGCATGGCAGTCTGGCGTGAAGGTTTCCCCCAGCGTGACGGCATGCAGACGGGGCGGAGATAAACACGGGCCCCCACGCACCACTGGGACAAACACACAATCTTCTGTTGAGGGTCAACTCTCCACCCCAGCAGAAAAGACAGTATACAATGTTAAAGAACCCTTCAGTGGGGCTCTATATAGAACTCTAGGGTTCTGACTCGATTTTAAAGAACCCTTCAGTGGGGCTCTATATAGAACTCTAGGGTTCTGACTCAATTTTAAAGTACTCTTCAGTGGGGCTCTATATAGAACTCTAGGGTTCTGACTCAATTTTAAAGAACTCTTCAGTGGGGCTCTATATAGAACTCTAGGGTTCTGACTCGATTTTAAAGAACCCTTCAGTGGGGCTCTATATAGAACTCTAGGGTTCTGACTCAATTTTAAAGAACTCTTCAGTGGGGCTCTATATAGAACTCTAGGGTTCTGACTCGATTTTAAAGAACCCTTCAGTGGGGCTCTATATAGAACTCTAGGGTTCTGACTCGATTTTAAAGAACCCTTCAGTGGGGCTCTATATAGAACTCTAGGGTTCTGACTCGATTTTAAAGAACGCTTCAGTGGGGCTCTATATAGAACTCTAGGGTTCTGACTCGATTTTAAAGAACTCTTCAGTGGGGCTCTATATAGAACTCTAGGGTTCTGACTCGATTTTAAAGAACACTTCAGTGGGGCTCTATACAGAACTCTAGGGTCCTTGACTCGATTTTAAAGAACCCTTCAGTGGGGCTCTATATAGAACTCTAGGGTTCTGACTCGATTTTAAAGAACCCTTCAGTGGGGCTCTATATAAAACTCTAGGGTTCTTGACTCGATTTTAAAGAACCCTTCAGTGGGGCTCTATATAGAACTCTAGGGTTCTTGACTCGATTTTAAAGAACCCTTCAGTGGGGCTCTATATAGAACTCTAGGGTTCTTGACTCGATTTTAAAGAACCCTTCAGTGGGGCTCTATACAGAACTCTAGGGTCCTTGACTCGATTTTAAAGAACCCTTCAGTGGGGCTCTATATAGAACTCTAGGGTTCTTGACTCGATTTTAAAGAACCCTTCAGTGGGGCTCTATATAGAACTCTAGGGTTCTTGACTCGATTTTAAAGAACCCTTCAGTGGGGCTCTATACAGAACTCTAGGGTCCTTGACTCGATTTTAAAGAACCCTTCAGTGGGGCTCTATATAGAACTCTAGGGTTCTTGACTCGATTTTAAAGAACCCTTCAGTGGGGCTCTATACAGAACTCTAGGGTCCTTGACTCGATTTTAAAGAACCCTTCAGTGGGGCTCTATATAGAACTCTTTTTAGGATTTACAGCACCTGGTCACTATATGTTAAACTATGACAGTGAATCATGTAGTTCGTATCAGTGCTCTGTTTGAATGTAGTCTTCATCTTCTGTTCCAGTGAAGTCCTGACAAAACTCAGCCTTAAAGGGAAAATATATGGCCTACGTTTTATCTAACTGTCTTTGCAGGGAATGTTTATTGTTATGAGAGGCATGTGACATGTCAAGGGAATATTCTGCTCTTTGTGTAAATAACAGAATACGTTCAGACGTTGCTAGAATTATCTGTACTGTTAACCTATCAGAAGTTGTAGAAATTACGTCAGCAGATTATCTCTCTGACTGCAAGTACCAGTGTTTCTGTATCTTTAGTTTGCTCAAGGCTGGATCCTCTACTCATATTCTATGGCCTTTGGAGTCTTCAGTAAACTCCCATGTCAACTTATTGTACTTCAGCTTTGATTCCTGGTCTCATATTAATCTCATTATGGGGTCTTATTCCCCTACAAGGGGAATAAAATGTTATAAATCAGGTGAATTATACAAAAAAACAATGGTTTTGCCTGTAGTTTCTTGCCTTGAAGGGGGGCAGGTGTGACGGGCGCCGCATGTGCTGCATATATTGTGGGCTTTTATGCAGGAGTGAATGTGAACTCTATTCTGTCTCTTTTGTCCACTAGAGATCTGCAAATCTATGGGAGGCTTGTTGGCGTGAGGGTATTTTTTTGTCATGTTTTTCCATTTCTCAAGTGCTGTTTGCCTCTTTTATTCTCTTTTATGTATTATTTCTGCTGACGAATTGGATCTCGCATGCAGGGACGGCACGTCGAAGCCTTTCATGCCACCGTCTGATCTCTCGGGCATGCTGCGAGACAGACTCTGTGACTTTCCTAGTTGTATGAGGGAGTTTTTGGGTCAAGGTCTGGAACGCTGGTGGTCTCTGTGTCTGCGAGCGTTACATGACTGTCAGTGGTTTGGCACGAGGACAGCGTTCAAGAAATGTTCAAGTGTGTGTGTTTGGATGCATGTGTGTGTGACTGAGATAGTGATCATGCTCAGCAGGGCTGGCCGTCGCACCCGGTCTTGGTTCTGGTCCATGGCTAATTATTGAGCTGATAAACCTGCCCTGGTTTGCTCAGATACCGTCTGATGGGAGGCTCTCTGTACGTTTCCCTGTGTTGTTGTAATGCGCTGTGTCACTATAATAGAGACCAAATGTTAATGTCCTGTTCCCGTTTTTAAAGTGTGTTTTCATTTTTGTTAAAGATAACCAAAAAGCATTCACAAGAGGCCGTCTATTACAGTGATTTTTACCATGGTTGTTCGGCCCAGGCTGAAAGTGGAGAGGTAAATCACTGGTAAAATCAACGTAACACACGGCCTCTTGTGGCGTATTGCTTTTATAAAGTGGCAGCAATATGATAAAATACCAATGTTCAATTAATAATTAGTGGGTTTCACTGAGTCAAATATCAGTATTACTGCTGCTCAGGATTAAGGGTTTGATTAAATGCTCATAAACAATCTAGCAACCACCCAGTTTTTTGCAAGTTGTTTTCTTTACTAGAGTAAAGAATACATAACACACACAGTTTCTGCCAGTCTCATGTTAATCTTGAGTATCTATAGAGTAGTGTTGATCCTTCATATCTCCCAAGAGTCTTTAGTTTTATCATATTTATAAAAGACAGATACACTGTACCGATTCTTTCAGAAAACCGCCGAGTCCGTGGAGGCGTGCAGTGGGCGGAGCTAAAGAGTTACGCACACACACACACACACTCTCTCACACACACACACACACACACACACACACACACACACATACATCATGGCATTATCCCTGGATAACGTTTGATTCACTATACGTTGGTGTACGCACCGATTGCCAACAAAACACACACATTTGATGCAGTTTCACTCACCGCCTGCGGTTTCCACTCATGACCGGGAGCAAACACACACACTTGCAGAACTCCGGAAACACAAACTGCATCCACTGTTCCCTTAACGCTGGGTTATTTGGGAAGCTGAACAAGGTGATCTTTCCCTCACACCAGAAACACACTTCTTTAGTGACATTGTTGATCTCGTGGTCTAAACACACAACACCAGCGCCGCCGACGGCTCCCGTAACCCGAACGAAGCTTGTTGATGGACGGCTCTTGCTCTCGCTCTGGGTGGTGTGTGTGTGTGTGTGTGCGCGCTCATCCGGGTGAAGTGCCCATACAACAAATTCCGCCCTTTATGATGTCATACAGGGCCATACTCGAAAAAAACTTTCCAAAACTTGTTTGAATCCTGAAGGAGTGGCACAGAAATACTCCGTCATACGTCCAACTCGTTTTTTTGAAATGTTGTCCATGTTTAACATGAGAATCAACTCTTTAACAGTGTAAATAAGTCAGAATGCAGGAAATAGCTTTAGACCCCCCTTTAAATCTAGTTAACACCTTTAAAAATGACCTCAACTTCCTGTTATTCTGTTCAGTACGTCACACATGTGTACAGTGGCCCAGGCGAAGGGAGGGGTCAAGCCGAGGTTACGGCTCCCCTTCAATTAGCAGGTGATTAGGGGCCGGTGACGGGGCAGGTGTGATTTAGGACCTACATGTGATGAAAAGCAGCCACACACTCTCTGCCCAGAAGCCCCTGGGGCTCCATGTGCTAATGCAGTCTCACCGGTTCACCTCCATCTCCTCGTTCCCCTAACACTTAGCACACAGCCCATAGACACGGGCCCGTTACATCGCGGCTGATATCGATGTGATGTCGCAGCTTCGTCCCGACAAGGTCCCGGTTCGGCCGCGGCGAGAGACGAGGGCTGGGAATCTCTGATGTCCTTTCTGTCTCTCTCAAGATTCATTCTCCTTCTGTGTAAATAATTGATGTCTGGCGGTCGGTTGTTAAGAATAGAAAACGTATTTGCAGGTGACGAACGGCTCTGCAAACGGCCCCGCGCTTCCCTCTCGTGGAAGGATGTGGAGTCAGGGGGCAGATAATTGAACGCAACTGGCAAACATGGGATGTGTAGAGCCGATTCGGTATAGCAATCACTCAAACCACTCCAGCAGCCACTCAGAACACCCCAGCAAGCATACAGACCTTATGCGCCAGATACGGGACGTATTGAGCCGATTCCGTCTCAAGTGGCGTTTCGTAGTCCTCAAAGGGAATGTCGATTGCCTGTTCCTGTTTACTTTTCTCCGTGAACCCTGTTGCTCCGCCAGCGTCAGATAAATATAGGTTTGTGTTTGATGAGGAAGACACCGGTGAGGCAGGGCTCTGATAAAAGCGAGCCGTAATTACAGGGGACGATTACCCGTCTGCAGACAAATATCTGTGGAATTAAATAAACCAGATTCCCTCGGTTGAAGACAGCCGCAGGTTTGTGGGAAAATGAAATCTTACATATTTAGTCTCAGGCACTAAACACTGCATGTACGAGCGTGAACGCAAACGCTTCTAGTTTTAAATGGGTAGAAAACAGTTCATAAGTATAAGATGAAGAGTTTGAGTTTGAATTGATTTGAACAACACATGTTGAAGGTTAATTGGAATGACAGGAAGAGGAATTTACTTCTATCTATCTATCGTTCTGTCGTTTCATCCATCCATCTGTCGTTCTATCTATCCATCTATATATCCATCCATCCATCCATCCATCCGTAGTTTTGTCGTTTCATCCATCCGTAGTTCTATCATCCATCCATCCGTCCATCCATCATCCATCCATCTGTAGTTCGTTCCATCCATCCATCTGTAGTTCGTTCCATCCGTCCATCCGTAGTTCGTTCCATCCATCCGTAGTTCTATCCATCCATCATCCATCCATCCATCCGTAGTTCTATCCATCATCCATCCGTCGTTCTGTCGTTTCATCCATCCGTAGTTCCATCCATCCATCTATCCATCTATCTGTCGTTCCATCCATCATCCATCCAGCGTCATTCTATCATTCTATCGTTCTATCTATCGTTCTGTCGTTCTATCTATCGTTCTGTCGTTCTATCTATCGTTCTGTCGTTCTATCAATCGTTCTGTCGTTCTATCTATCGTTCTGTCGTTCTATCTATCGTTCTGTCGTTCTATCTATCGTTCTGTCGTTCTATCTATCTGTCTGTTTTAAAAAAAGTGCCTTTGTTTGGTGTAAAACGGGACCACACGCCTGTTGGAATATATTTCCTTCCTTACATGCAGAAGCTGCATTAGATTACATGATCTGCATCTGTTTCTCTTTATCCGTCGTGAACAGTAGCTCGCATCCAGCCTCGCAGGCAAGCACATGTACATGAACAATCCCTATAAAACACCCATGAACGCTCTGTGTTTGAGACTCACTCCTTCTCATCTTCTCGTCCCTCTGTAGATGATGACTATCTGGGATTGGGCGAACTCCCAGAGACGTTCCCCTCGGACCCGCCCGAGCCTCTCCCGCACTTCCTGATGGAGCCAGAGGAGGCGTACATCGTCAAGAACAAGCCTGTCAACCTGTACTGCAAGGCGACGCCTGCCACGCAGATCTACTTCAAGTGCAACAGCGAGTGGGTCCATCAGAAGGAGCACACGGTGGAGGAGCGCGTGGACGAGACCTCCGGTTAGTGGCGGATCGGGATCGGGAGGGGAGGATAGAGCAAAGAGGAAAGCACACAAATATGAATGAGAAAGCGTAGCATTAGGGCTGCATGAAATTAGAAAAACTGACATTGTGATATAAAAAGATCCAGGAAATTTCACCAGGTGACAGAGAATGAATCATTCTAGACTGAGTGGGGCGATTTATTTATATATATATTTTTTTCATTAAAAAAAGAAAAACAACTATATATATATATATATATATATATATATATATATATATATATATATATATATATATATATATATATATATAAATAAATAAATAAATAAATAAATAAATAAATAAATAAAAATAAAATTTTATTTAAGAAAAAAATGGGGTTATTTTATTTTTTCATTCAAAATAATTTTTTTTAAAAGCCAGAAATATTACTTTTATTTTGAAGACATTTTTTTTTTTGAGTGCAAAATCCATGTAGGGCTAAATGATTTGCGGTAAAAATGAAAAAATCTGAATATTCAGTTTGAGTTTGCTTTTGGGTTTCCAAGAACAAACTCAAACATCTTTCAGTTTGCATAAAATTAACAGAGTTTAAAAACGAATCATTAATTATTATTAAATTATATATTAAACAAAATATTAAATGTATTGTAATACTGTAAAATAAAATCAGTTCATTAAAAATACATATTTTTTTATTATTATAATTGTATAATATTATTGTATTTTGATTATTATTAAATTAATATATTAAACAAAATATATTGTAATAATACTATTGTACTGGAAAACAAAAAATCAGGTCATAAAAAAATGTATTTTTATTATTATAATTTTATAATATTTTATTGTGATTATTATTATTAAATAAAATATTAAACAAAATAAGAAATATAATGTAATAATACTATTGTACTGTCAAATAAAAAAATAAAGTAATAAAAATAATTTACATTTTCTGTGAAATTACAATACTAATATTTACATCTTAATTTCTTTATTTTCAAACAGTAAACCAAATTTGTCAGGTTTGACAAATAAAATATGCGCTCCCGGTTTCAGAATGGAGCGCGGCTCTGTATGTTCATTTACACGCATGCACTCTGAATCCGGTGTATATTTACTTAATTAAATCTCAGAATGTGCAGTTTGACAATCGCACCAAGCCATGCTTTATTTTGATATATTATGCAACCCTACGCCTCACACAGCAGCTCTCGTCCCTCAGGCGGTCGAGTCTTAAAGTGGGGAAAATCACGCAAATGAATAATTCAGAGGAGACGTTTCACAATGTCCCTCACTTTCCTCCAGCCTGTAATGAGTGGGATTTCTCAGCCTTGTTAAACTCAGAGGGCCACAAAGAAAGGCCTGTAAAGCCAGTGTAAGACTGCGGCCGTCGGGTTTGTTTTGCGCTTGGCGTCTGGGACACGGACATCATTAGGACTCCAGGTTTTGATGCCGAGATCTTCTGTCTGACACACTTCTTTTACACAAACCCTTGGTAACAATCACTCGTGGGACGCGAGGAAGAAAGATCTTGAGCATGAGAGACGTGGCGGTCCTGCGCAGTTACTAAGCGCTTCAGGAGGTGGCTTTCAACTGTTGTTTCTCTCCGTCTCGTTTGTGTCTCATCTGTGTTTCTGCCTGTAAATCTCTGCGCTCCAGCTTTTCTCTCGCTCTGTAGAGTTCAGCGTCTCTCAGCTCATTTTATCATGTTTTGCTCTTTACTTTAGTGCCGCTGTTTCCTGTGATGACAACATTCAGTGAGTCAGGAGCCTCTGGCACCTCTAGAACTCAATTTTAGTCGAAACAGCTGCTTTGCGTTCACACAGGAAATTTTTTTTTATATATATATATATATATATATATATATATATATATATATATATATATATATATATATATGTATGTGTATGTATGTATGTATGTATGTGTATGTATGTATGTGTATGTATGTATATATGTATATATGTGTGTGTGTGTGTGTGTGTGTGTGTGTATATATATATATATATATATATATATATATATATATATATATATATATACACAGTGGGGAGAACAAGTATTTGATACACTGCCGATTTTGCAGGTTTTCCTACTTACAAAGCATGTAGAAGTTTGTAATTTTTATCATAGGTACTCTTCAACTGTGAGTGACGGACTCTAAAACAAAAAGAGTCCGTTTGAACTCGTTACCTGTATAAAAGACACCTGTCCACACACTCAATCAAACAGACTCCAACCTCTCCACAATGGCCAAGACCAGAGAGCAGTGTGAGGACATCAGGGATAAAATTGTAGACCTGCACAAGGCTGGGATGGGCTACAGGACAATAGGCAAGCAGCTTGGTGAGAAGGCAACAACTTTTGGCGCAATTATTAGAAAATGGAAGAAGTTCAAGATGACGCTCAATCTCCCTCGGTCTGGGGCACCATGCAAGATCTCACCTCGTAGGGCATCAATGATCATGAGGAAGGTGAGAAATCAGCCCAGAACTACACGGCAGGACCTGGTCAATGACCTGAAGAGAGCTGGGACCACAGTCTCAAAGAAAACCATTAGTAACACACTACGCCGTCATGGATTAAAATCCTGCAGCGCACGCAAGGTCCCCCTGCTCAAGCCAGCGCATGTCCAGGCCCGTCTGAAGTTTGCCAATGACCATCTGGATGATCCAGAGGAGGAATGGGAGAAGGTCATGTGGTCTGAGGAGACAAAAATAGAGCTTTTTGGTCTAAACTCCACTCGCCGTGTTTGGAGGAAGAAGAAGGATGAGTACAACCCCAAGAACACCATCCCAACCGTGAAGCATGGAGGTGGAAACATCATTCTTTGGGGATGCTTTTCTGCAAAGGGGACAGGACGACTGCACCGTATTGAGGGGAGGATGGATGGGGCCATGTATCGCGAGATCTTGGCCAACAACCTCCTTCCCTCAGTAAGAGCATTGAAGATGGGTCGTGGCTGGGTCTTCCAGCATGACAACGACCCGAAACACACAGCCAGGGCAACTAAGGAGTGGCTCCGTAAGAAGCATCTCAAGGTCCTGGAGTGGCCTAGCCAGTCTCCAGACCTGAACCCAATAGAAAATCTTTGGAGGGAGCTGAAAGTCCGTATTGCCCAGCGACAGCCCCGAAACCTGAAGGATCTGGAGAAGGTCTGTATGGAGGAGTGGGCCAAAATCCCTGCTGCAGTGTGTGCAAACCTGGTCAAGAACTACAGGAAACATATGATCTCTGTAATTGCAAACAAAGGTTTCTGTACCAAATATTAAGTTCTGCTTTTCTGATGTATCAAATACTTACACTCACCTAAAGGATTATTAGGAACACCATACTAATACTGTGTTTGACCCCCTTTCGCCTTCAGAACTGCCTTACTTCTACGTGGCATTGATTGAACAAGGTGCTGAAAGCATTCTTTAGATATGTTGGCCCGTATTGATAGGATAGCATCTTGCAGTTGATGGAGATTTGTGGGATGCACATCCAGGGCACGAAGCTCCCGTTCCACCACATCCCAAAAATGCTCTATTGGGTTGAGATCTGGTGACTGTGGGGGCCATTTTAGTACAGTGAACTCATTGTCATGTTCAAGAAACCAATTTGAAATGATTCGAGCTTTGTGACATGGTGCATTATCCTGCTGGAAGTAGCCATCAGAGGATGGGTACATGGTGGTCATAAAGGGATGGACATGGTCAGAAACAATGCTCAGGTAGGCCGTGGCATTTAAACGATGCCCAATTGGCACTAAGGAGCCTAAAGTGTGCCAAGAAAACATCCCCCACACCATTACACCACCACCACCAGCCTGCACAGTGGTAACAAGGCATGATGGATCCATGTTCTCATTCTGTTTACGCCAAATTCTGACTCTACCATCTGAATGTCTCAACAGAAATCGAGACTCATCAGACCAGGCAACATTTTTCCAGTCTTCAACTGTCCAATTTTGGTGAGCTCGTGCAAATTGTAGCCTCTTTTTCCTATTTGTAGTGGAGATGAGTGGTACCCGGTGGGGTCTTCTGCTGTTGTAGCCCATCCGCCTCAAGGTTGTGCGTGTTGTGGCTTCACAAATGCTTTGCTGCATACCTCGGTTGTAACGAGTGGTTATTTCAGTCAAAGTTGCTCTTCTATCAGCTTGAATCAGTCGGCCCATTCTCCTCTGACCTCTAGCATCAACAAGGCATTTTCGCCCACAGGACTGCCGCATACTGGATGTTTTTCCCTTTTCACACCATTCTTTGTAAACTCTAGAAATGGTTGTGCGTGAAAATCCCAGTAACTGAGCAGATTGTGAAATACTCAGACCGGCCCGTCTGGCACCAACAACCATGCCACGCTCAAAATTGCTTAAATCACCTTTCTTTCCCATTCTGACATTCAGTTTGGAGTTCAGGAGATTGTCTTGACCAGGACCACACCCCTAAATGCATTGAAGCAACTGCCATGTGATTGGTTGATTAGATAATTGCATTAATGAGAAATTGAACAGGTGTTCCTAATAATCCTTTAGGTGAGTGTATATATGTGTGTATGTGTGTGTATGTATGTATGTATGTATGTATGTGTATATATATATATGTAATTTTTATTTTTTTTAAACTTTATTAATTATAGTATATTATATTAATATTATATTATTATATATTATTATGTTATAGTAATTATATTAATTATTATATATATATTATTTTATTTATTGTTCTAATAGTAAATAAAAAAAGAATATATACTATAATAATAGTATTAAAAGGAAACAAATAAATGTATTGTATAGTACCGGTCAAAAGTTTGGAAACATTTCTATTTTTAATGTTTTTGAAAGAAGTCTCTTCTGCTCAAGCCTGCATTTATTTGATCAAAAATACAGAAAAAAACAGTAATATTGTGAAATATTATTACAATTTAAAATAATGGTTTAATATACTTTAAAGTGTAATTTATTCCTGTGATCAAAGCTGAATTTATCATCATTACTCCAGTCTTCAGTGTCACATGATCCTTCAGAAATCATTTTTATCAATAAAAGATTTATATTGTTAGAAAAGATTTCTATTTTGAATAAATGCTGCTCTTTTTTTCTTAACTTTTTATTCATCAATGAATCCTGAAAAGTATCACGGGTACCAAAAAAATATTAAGCAGCACTGTTTCCAACTTTGATAATAAATCATGATATCTGAATGATTTGTGAAGGATCATGTGACACTGAAGACTGGAGTAATGATGATAAATTCAGCTTTGATCACAGGAATAAATTACACTTTAAAGTATATTAAACCATTATTTTAAATTGTAATAAAAGTATATTAAAATAGAATTGTAATAATTCACAATATTACGTTTTTTTCTGTATTTTTAATAAATGCAGGCTTGATGAGCAGAAGAGACTTCTTTCAAAAACATTAAAAATAGCAATATATATATATATATATATATACTGTATATACTGTATATAAATCTGTGAAATTGATGCTGTGATTAATCACATAATTTCACACATTTTTTTTTTAGTTGTCAGTGAAGTTTAGCCGGTCTGAGATGTCATTTATTGTTATAAAATGCCCTGTGTGAACGCAGCCATTGTGCTTCGTCTGTTTGAATCCACCGTTTATTGAATTCAGCCGGAGGATCACAGGGATGCTGGGCTGGAAATGAGGTGGACAATACTGGCGTGTGCACATGTGTGTCTGTGGGGATTTAATATCCAGCCGTTCAATAGGGACGTGGCACTGAACGCCAAAGAGTGTGATTTGCTACCTGTGCGCTAGCGGCGACAACTCAATTTCCCTTTTTTGGCAGCTGAATGCAGCCAATCAAAGGAGCCGTGTCGTCTGTAATGGCTCCAGAGCCCTCTGGGTATTTGATTCTCTCACAGACACACTGACCATTGTGATTCACAGAAGAGACCAGCTAAAACTTAACACACACACACACACACACACACACACACACAATCACACAATAACATCTTACAGACATGCAAATTGAATTTAATGGGAAAACTGTGAGAGGAAATAAAATCTTCATCTGTGTATTGGGGTTTAGCTTTAGCTCAGGCAAACTGATTTTCAATCATCCTGTCGACAGTTTTCTTAGCGGCGACATTGACGAAGATGAGGTTAACACTGAGTATCGGCCCTCGGCCCCGAACGTCAGAGGAGTTTGTGTGCCGAGAGCGCAGATATGAAACTCCATGAGTTCAAGTCTCACAGCGACTTCATCGGAGACTAAATCACTCCAGCTTTATTCTCTCTCACTTTTTTCCTGGAAAAGGAAGGATGTCTGTCTGTCTGTCTGTCGTTTGTTCCATCCATCCGTCGAGCAGTCCATCTATCTATCCATCCATCCATCCATCCACCCACCCATCCATTGAGCAGTCCATCCATCCATCCATCGAGCAGTCCATGCATCCCATCCCATCCCATCCCATCCAATCCATCCACCCAATCCATTCACCCATCCATCAAGCAGTCCATCCATCCATCCATCCATTCCATCCATCCATCTATCCATCATCCATCGAGCAGTCCATCCATCCATCTATCCATCATCCATCGAGCAGTCCATCCATCCATCCATCCATCCATCCATCCCATTCCATCCATCCTATCCATCATCCATCAAGCAGTCCATCTATCCTTCCATCCATCCATCCATCCATCCATCCATCCTTTCAATCCATCATCCATCCATTCATCAATCCATCCATCCTTTCAATCCATCATCCATCCATCCATCCTATCCATCCAATCCAATCCATCCATCCAATCCATCCATCCTTTCAATCCATCCTTTCAATCCATCCTTTCAATCCATCCTTTCCTTTCAATCCATCCAATCCATCCATCCTTTCAATCTGTCCATCCATCCATCCATCCATCCATCCATCATCAAATCCATCCATCCAATCCATCATCCCATCCCATCCAATCCATCCATCCTTTCAATCCATCCATCCATCCATCCTTTCAATCCATCATCCATCCATCATCCATCCATCCATCCATCCGTCCTTTCAGTCCATCCTTTCAATCCATCCAATCCAATCCAATCCATCCATCCATCCATCCAATCCATCAATCCAATCCATCCATCCCATCCAATCCAATCCATCCATCCTTTCAATCCATCCATCCATCCTTTCAATCCATCCATCCATTTTTTCAATCCATCCTTTTAATCCATCATCCATCCATCCGTCCAATCCAATCCATCCATCCACCAATCCATCCATCAATCCAATCCATCCAATCCATCCATCCCATCCCATCCCATCCAATCCATCCATCCTTTCAATCCATCCATCCATCATCCTTTCAATCCATCCATCCATCCATCCATCCATCATCCTTTCAATCCATCCATCCATCCATCATCCTTTCAATCCATCCTTTCAATCCATCATCCATCCATCCATCCATCCAATCCAATCCATCCATCCACCCATCCATCCTTTCAATCCATCCAATCCAATCCAATCCAATCCATCCATCCTTTCAATCCATCCATACACCCACCCACCACCACCTACTGGCAGTTTTAGTTTCTTATTCAGAGTATTTTTTCGTTAAAAATATTTAATGTTTTAAATATTAAAATATTTAACGTCATATTTATAAAAAATCCATTAAAAGTTCACCCACAAATAAAAATTCTGTCATCATTTACTCACCCTCATGACCGTTGAAGCCTAAAAAAATGTGTAATATATTCTGTTGAATCAAATAAAATATTCTTTTTCTAAAGCTACGTTTTTGTTTTGTCCATTTGATGCTTTTCACATTTAACACAATAATGACTTTAAATGATCGTTTGGGGTCATTTCTCAGCCAAATTTAATGTGTGATTACATTGTGTAATTAATTATATTAAAAAAGTAATCACTTGACAGCCAAAAAGTTATTAGTTGTTAAAAAGGTAATTATATTTTTAATTATTATTTTATTTATTAAAATATTTTTAATGTTTATTTTTTAAATCATTCACTTCTTTTTGACATCATTTGACTGTTTGATCAAAAAAAATTGTCAAAGTAAAATTGAAATTTCAATGCCATTAGTGCACACTTTGACAACTGTAGTTGGCGTTACACTGCAGAAATAATGTGTGTTGTGTTCGTATCCTCACTGTTCTCCTAGCGCTGTCTCTGCTGCTCCTCTCCTCTCTAATTTCCCCTGATTGACAGAAAAGAACCGCAGATAGAGGCTGGTTGGGCTGGTCAATAGCTTTTTGAGCTGACGGAAACTTGATCTGATGGTCACTATCCCCCCCCACTTCTTGTTATCGGTCTCTCTCGCTCTCGTTTTCGTTGTGTGTGTCGTCAGAGAGGCGGATTAACAGACATTTTATGCCGGGCTCAAGCAGAGACGGGTAGTTATCTGTGCCAGCCACTCGGCTCCAGCCTGCTGTCCCCAAAATAAATAAAGAAAGACTTTGCTTACTGTGGAGAGCGAGCAGCAGATCATTAGCTCACTGCAAATGGATTTCTCTGGAAGGCAATGGAGTCGCTTTGAGGAGAAACACCTACTCAAATGTTCTCCTATTGATCCGGCCTCTTAAACACTCATCCGCGCCTCTGAACTCACATTACTGATGGGCTTTTCAGGATCGCATCTATTTATAGCGTTCATCTGAATTATTTCGATGGGTGTCAGCCAATTTTAATTCTGGCCCGTTCATTTGGCGTGAGCTATTGCACTTAGGAATGACACGAGTGGAAGCAAGATGGATGGCAGTCGATTTGTTTCTTCCGAGCCGTGTCTTTTTCACCCGCCGTGTTTAATTATGTCGCTCGCCACACGAAACGCCACCAGGAGTAAATAGGAACGCTCCAATCTCAGGCTTTTGCCATCTGTGTCAATCTCACTTAAATACAGGTTTTTTTTCCCCCAAATATAAGGTCATAATAAGGCTTAAATATCAGGGATTGAGCATTTCGCTCACATTTGCGACTAAAAATAGACATATGCAAACTGTATTTATGGAGTGAGTGTGCAAATAAAAAGTAGGGTTTTTTCAAATTTAAGGTCATAATAAGTATTAAATGCCATAAGTGTGGTATAACTTTATCTTAATGAGCCTTTTTTTGAGGTCTGGAGCCTGAAACAGTAATCGTGATATGGCCGCACATTTATGCCAAATGATTCCTTATGATCTACTGTTGATGAATTATGACAATGCTTTTATGACAATGATTTTTTTTTTTGTAAGTGTGACCTGCCGATACCGATTTTCTTTCTAAGAACTATAATCGACAGCATATACAAACAGAAATCTACTTTTCTGCAATGAAAAATTTTATTTTCATAAAAAAAACAAGTAAAAAGTCAGTAATAAAATAAGAGTCCTGGTGCATTGCAGGCGAGTTTATAATTAAATATATACATTTTTTATAATTAAATATAAATATATATATTTTTTTTTCTGGTCACATTTTGCCATTGAGATGTCCCAATTATCCTGAATTAAACTTATTATTGGTATTTTGTTTATTATCTGGCATATTAATTCAATGTTTAAGACATAAGCTGTACATTGTGTATTTGTATTGTATTGTAAATGTCTCCATATCCCTCCTCGTATATTCATTTCGCGCCTGAAGTTCTTTATATGCTATATTTTTCAAATTAAGAGCACGTGTGCATCAATCTCATCTCTCTGTCCTTGCATGTAAACAAGCGAGCGAGGGTAATAGAGGTCAGGTGAGGATCTTCTGACCGTCCCGTCGACTGATGTTAATCTCCAGAGGCCAGTGCCATTGATTGCTACAAAGCAGGCGAAGTTAATTATATGTCGCTACAGCGATGTAATGCACACCACAGGCTTGAGTGATGACGTGGAGCGCTAATCGAGACGCCCCCTCGCCCTCTCTTCACCGTGATCCAGCTGTCCATCTCCAGCAGATCGATGGAGAAGAACCCAGAGCCCATGATGATGATGATGATCCGCACATCAATAATGCATCATGTCAAACAGAGGAGAAGAAAGATCAGACATAATGTATGACAGGCACGAAAATTATTTCATCATCATTTCTCTGGTAATGAGAGCGTGGCGTACTGGAGGTCGTTAGGGCAATATTTCCGCGTAACTAGCCAATATTTTTTGGTATATTTAAGAGATTGAGAATCAGTATGATTGTGGATTAAATTTGATACATTTAACTTATATTATAAAATATTTTTAAATATATAATTTCATGTTTTTAAATATAATTTATTTGAAATTTAGTTGTATATTTAAAATCACATTTTATATGAATATAATATTTATTATATTATATTAAAATTTTTAAATGATATTTTATAATTTATTTTTAATATAATATCACTATAATTTATATGTAATAATTCATAATTACTTTTTTATTTTGTTATATTTTATTATTTATATTTATTACAGCATTTACACTGCTTCATCTAGATTATTTTAATGTTGTATATTTTTAAATATTATAATGTACAGTAGAAACAGTTTTTAACTTTTTAAAACTGTTTGAAAGTTTTAACTTTGAAAAAAAAAAGTTTTGTATTATAAATATTGTTATAAATAATACATTAAAACAAATTATTTGAAAATTATAAATTACAAAATTATCTATTATATGCATCAAAACAATGTAATGATTTCCATACTCTTCACATTGTGTATTGTAAATATAATAATGTGTAAATATTAGATATAATAAAATACAATAAATTATTTATTATTGTCCTAATCAAAACAATACCATACTTTATAAAAAAACAAATCATAAAGTGAGTCAGTAGGTAATGCTGTAATGTTCACGTTGGCATTATTCCTGTGCTCTGTATGGCGCTTTAATTATTAATTATGTCATAACGACTCATAACAAGGTCAGTTGTGCTTGGGTCAGTGGGCAGCGCTGGGCGGCGAGAGGGGCCGTTCCCACGGGCTCGACCCGCAATCAAACGCTTCATGTCTCTTTCTGCCGGTCTCTCGCGTCATGTGATCATTTCCAGGGCAGACTTTGACGTGTCGTCCGTGAACATCTGAAATGAGAATTTGCCAATAGTTGAATAAATGCTAGATGACGGCCTCGGGAATAATTCGGCTGCGTTTCCAATAAAGCCCTTCTGCATTGTAGCTTCCAATAAAATGCAATTTTGATGTAAATATAATGCCAAGTTAGAGTCTTTGTTGGCTTTGGAGGACAGAAAGAATGTGTGAGATGCGAGCAGGCGAGCTGACTGTATTCAGCGCATTAAAAATGTAATTTCAGCGCCAGCACTAGATTCCTAATCCTAATAAGCGAGTAAATAACTCTTCCTGTGTTGGAGAGAGAATACAAACCTGTGTGTGTTCCTTTCCGACAGCATGTAACCATATTTGATGGCACTTGTGCACGACAATAACGGCTGTATTGTTTCAGATCAGGATTTAGAATAGAACATCAGCATTAAAACGGTGTTTGCAACTGATTTTACTTCCATAATGTGACGTATTTCTGAGTTAAACGGGCTATTGAGCTATATGTACAGGATACTGAATTGATTGGATGGTGAAAAGAGAGCGTTCAATACCAGAATGGATCCAGCCAGACCTGAATGGAGTTCACTACTAAAACAGTGTGTATCCAGCTATTTGACTGTTCGTTTTCATAACCAACAGCTTGTATGGCCTAAATTATAATGAAAATAATTCAAAGTAATTTCAGTGAGCAATATATATTACATTTTAATGTAATATAAATTAATTTAGTTATATAGTTGTATTTATTGTAATATAATTTTTTTTAATTTGGAATTTTCTTTTTATATATATATATATATATATATATATATATATATATATATATATATATATATATATATATATATATATATATATATATATATATAATTTTATAATTATTTGTAATATATATTTCTAATTGTACAATTAATTTAAATATTTTTATAATTAGTTATAATTAAAGTAATTATAATTAAAATAAAGTTTTTAATGTTTAATAATTTATATTTGGTATTTTTATAATTATGATCTATTCTGTTTTTATGAACTTAATTTGTGTGTGTGTATATATATATATATATATATATATATATATATATATATATATATATATATATATATATATATATATATATATATATTACATTTAATATAATATAAATACATTTAGTTGTATAGTTATATTTATTGTAATTTTTATTTTTATTTGGAATTTTCTTTGTATTATATATATTTTATAATAATTATTTTATAATAATTTTTAATATATATTTCTAATTATTTTATAATTAAAGTAATTATAATTAAAATAAATGTTTTAATGTTTTAATCATTTATATTTGTTATTTTTATAATTATGATCTATTCTGTTTTTATGAACTTAATTTGTACTTTTAAAAGTATAAACCCGATTCCAAAAAAGTTGGGACACTGTACAAATTGTGAATAAAAAAGGAATGCAATAATTTACAAATCTCCTAAACTTATATTTTATTCACAATAGAATATAGATAACATATCAAATGTTGAAAGTGAGACATTTTGAAATGTCATGCCAAATATTGGCTCATTTTGGATTTCATGAGAGCTACACATTCCAAAAAAGTTGGGACAGGTAGCAATAAGAGGCCGGAAAAGTTAAATGTACATATAAGGAACAGCTGGAGGACCAATTTGCAACTTATTAGGTCAATTGGCAACATGATTGGGTATAAAAAGAGCCTCTCAGAGTGGCAGTGTCTCTCAGAAGTCAAGATGGGCAGAGGATCACCAATTCCCCCAATGCTGCGGCGAAAAATAGTGGAGCAATATCAGAAAGGAGTTTCTCAGAGAAAAATTGCAAAGAGTTTGAAGTTATCATCATCTACAGTGCATAATATCATCCAAAGATTCAGAGAATCTGGAACAATCTCTGTGCGTAAGGGTCAAGGCCGGAAAACCATACTGGATGCCCGTGATCTTCGGGCCCTTAGACGGCACTGCATCACATACAGGAATGCTACTGTAATGGAAATCACAACATGGGCTCAGGAATACTTCCAGAAAACATTGTCGGTGAACACAATCCACCGTGCCATTCGCCGTTGCCGGCTAAAACTCTATAGGTCAGAAAAGAAGCCATATCTAAACATGATCCAGAAGCGCAGGCGTTTTCTCTGGGCCAAGGCTCATTTAAAATGGTTTGTGGCAAAGTGGAAAACTGTTCTGTGGTCAGACGAATCAAAATTTGAAGTTCTTTTTGGAAAACTGGGACGCCATGTCATCCGGACTAAAGAGGACAAGGACAACCCAAGTTGTTATCAGCGCTCAGTTCAGAAGCCTGCATCTCTGATGGTATGGGGTTGCATGAGTGCGTGTGGCATGGGCAGCTTACACATCTGGAAAGGCACCATCAATGCTGAAAGGTATATCCAAGTTCTAGAACAACATATGCTCCCATCCAGACGTCGTCTCTTTCAGGGAAGACCTTGCATTTTCCAACATGACAATGCCAGACCACATACTGCATCAATTACAACATCATGGCTGCGTAGAAGAAGGATCCGGGTACTGAAATGGCCAGCCTGCAGTCCAGATCTTTCACCCATAGAAAACATTTGGTGCATCATAAAGAGGAAGATGCGACAAAGAAGACCTAAGACAGTTGAGCAACTAGAAGCCTGTATTAGACAAGAATGGGACAACATTCCTATTCCTAAACTTGAGCAACTTGTCTCCTCAGTCCCCAGACGTTTGCAGACTGTTATAAAAAGAAGAGGGGATGCCACACAGTGGGAAACATGGCCTTGTCCCAACTTTTTTGAGATGTGTTGATGCCATGAAATTTAAAATCAACTTATTTTTCCCTTAAAATGATACATTTTCTCAGTTTAAACATTTGATATGCCATCTATGTTGTATTCTGAATAAAATATTGAAATTTGAAACTTCCACATCACTGCATTCTGTTTTTATTCACAATTTGTACAGTGTCCCAACTTTTTTGGAATCGGGTTTGTAAATTTGTCACTGCAGGACTTTTAACGTGATCGAGTGAAAGGGAAAATATTAAAAATGCTGAAATCAATTAGTGTGTAGTAATAAGTTTTTTTTTAATAAATATTTTTATTATTCATTTATTATTTGTTATATATATGTATATAAATGCATAAGTAAAATGTATATTTCGTTATGAAATCCTACTGATTAAAATAAACCCTAATCATATACCATGATATTTGCGTTTTGCATGTCTAAACCCGTTTTTAGTTTTCCTCTGTGAGGGTGTTAAGCGCACATGTGATGTTAAATGTCTGCAGATGAAGCAACAAGCAATTAGTATGTAGGAGAAGCTGGAGGAGAGCAGAGGAGCCACATTTGCATAAGGATTACTGTGGCTTTATGGCTTAGGCTTCTGCCGCTGGCGATGCAACCCAATCAG
This sequence comes from Coreius guichenoti, assembly GCA_039654105.1. Lineage (NCBI taxonomy): Eukaryota > Metazoa > Chordata > Actinopteri > Cypriniformes > Gobionidae > Coreius > Coreius guichenoti. Next base: position 34,169,436 of record CM077190.1, on the reverse strand, counting down.
AACCTGTGCCCGAAAACGACCTCCGGGGCCCGTTGGGCTCCGGCTCACACTGACACACACACTCGGACCAGTTCAGCGCACCACGAGGAGCCATTCCAGCGTCTGTGAGCGTGCGACAGCTGCGTCGACGTCTCCTCTTACACGCTCATCCAGACACGCAGACAGTGTGTAATGTTTCTGATTCCATTAGCGAAGCCTCTTGTCAGACGCACGCATCTCTGTATCCCCGCGATAAATGATGAAATGTACGGCTAAAGGCGTAAAGAATGAAGACATCGGTTGTAATGTGGCGTCGCCGCGCAGGATCCGGGCCGAAGGCTGCTGCCGTGGGCACGCTGTTTTGTTTAGCGTCCAGCGGCCAGATGAACAATAATCAGTTTAGCAAACAGGATTCGGGCTGCCATGACGGTCCAAATGCAGCTACAGAGACTCAAAACAGCTCAATCATCTTGGCAGTCGATCTGCAGCAAACACAGATGAGCTCAACACTCACGGCCCGCGCATACATTCATAGAGTCAGTAAATCACACTTCTTATGATGATCTCTACACCTCTTGTGTGCAGTTCTGTGACGGCACGAATCAAAGCATGTGAAGTATAAAGAATGATCGAGGCGGTACGAGAATGGAGAAATTACGATGGGCGGATGAATGTGGAGGGTGTAGAAACGAAGCATCAGCGGATCTTTATATGAAAATGCTGCTTTTAGGCTGATATGAGCTAAAGAGCCGTGCTTTACTCTGATTTTACCATGATTGTGGTGTGCTGAAAGGTAATTCAGCTTATTTTATAACAATAATAGTAATAATAATATAATAATAAAAATAATAATAAAGTTATAATTAATGTAATAAAAATATTATAAAATATATATATATATATATGTGTGTGTGTGTATATATATATAAAAAATTTATTTTATCTTTTCTTATAATTTTAGGAGCCACATTTGCATAGAGGATCTCTAAAGCTCAGACTCCGTTTGATTATTGATCTTATGAAATAGTGGCACATAAGTTCTGTTGCTGAAACACACAATCTTGACAGGCCTGTTTAAGTCGATGGAGCTGAAGAAACTGCCTGGGAGTTTATACAAGAACTGACACGGATCACAGCCAGAGGTCACGCGTGTGAGCGTTTGACTGCAGAACCTCGATGTGTCAGTGAC
>CM077190.1:34159278-34161778 GCA_039654105.1 Coreius guichenoti | reverse complement strand
ATTAATCCGCCTCATTGACCTGTTGACTTTAGTTACAGTTAGTCTTATGCCGTGGGTCAGTAGAGCTGGTCTCAGGTCAGTTTTAGTGCAGCATGTTCTGCTCTAATCATTGTAACCTTTGATTCAAATCAAAATGAATCCCTATTCAAGTGTCCTGTCTCTGCTCCGCTGACCGCCCGCCTAACCCGCCTGCTCAATATCTCTCTCTCTCTCTCTCTCTCTCTCTCTCTCTCTCTCTCTCTCTCTCTCTCTCTCTCTCTCTCTCTGGAGACTAATGGAAACAGCAGCGATCATTTACCCTTTTTCAGCGTCTTGTGTGTGACAGATGTTTTAATCAGGGCCTGAGTAACACTCCAGAGCGATAAATAAGCAGCGTTTTGTTGTTGTGGAACGGTGATCAATGGAAATGCCATAAAGTTCAGGAGCTGTAGAAGGCTCTGCGGTCTCATTGAGGATATTAATTGCAAGAGTGATTTGTGAGCGTGTCGCGTCGGGCACTTCTACCGTGAGTTATGAGGGGACGAGCTTCGATCTGGACACAGATGCTGTTTAACACGGACTCACACACAGCAGTGATTTACCTCAACACAACCCACTCAACTAGACATATGAGAGAGAGAGAATACACACTACTGTAATACTGTAATACTCATACTTTACTTTCACACTGTGGGCCCTTTTTTACCGATCTGAGCTCATGGCGCAGGTGCACTTTGGGCGTGTCCGAATCCACTTTTGCTAGTTTAACGACTGGAAAAACGGTCAGCGACCTGGTGCATGGTCCAGAAGAGTTGTGCCTCGTCTCTTAATGAGTCATGGGTGTGTTTTGGGCGTAACATGCAATAAACCAATCAGAGTCTCATCTCCCTTTCCCTTTAAAAGCCAGTTGTGCTCGCGCCATGGCGGATTCACTATTTACGTGAGGAAAGACTGAACGCTTCTCCAGAGAGGAATCCTTTTATTTTTAATATTTAAACAAGTGTGTGCTGCTGTGCATCCCTGTGTGTGTAATAATCAGAGTGTACGCGCGTTGTGCACCGCCTATAGGCTAATATTATTAACACACCCTTTAAATAACACAAAAAATACTGCGCTATTGACTTTAGAGCAGGTGTGTGTTGGTCAGTGGCGCAGTCGTTTTCAGTTCCTCACAATAGCAACACTCCAACAATGCTCCTGAACACACACCTGGTTTAGACCAGACGCCCATGGGTGAACAGATGCACCAGTGCATTTGATATTTAAACAACGTGGAGCTGGACGTGAACATGAGAACTGCGTCGGGCTGAAACTAGCAGAACACACTCGCGTCGCGCCTGGAGTCACATTGCACCGGGTGTATGATAGGGCTACTGCTAAATATACATTATACAACCAGAAACTAATTTTGTATCCCATAAATTTATGTAAAAATATAATTTACTGTAGCAGCCTTTTCAAATAATGAATCATAAAACATTACAGTTGACTTTACTTTTGTTAGACTGGAAATAGAAGGTTGAGTGCACTGCATTGCATTATGTGGTATAAAATTACATGCACATTGTAGCAAAATGAAGTAGGTCATCTGGATATTCCATGCATATAGGAAATTTGCATACTGTACACGGTATACATATACTGCAGCAATCATAGGCGTAGCTTGATAGCTATTCCCAACACAGCATCAGTATCAGTGTGTGTAATGAGGGCTCGTTTGCTGGATTTCAATGCTAGATGCAAACTCTGCACGTCCTGCCAGCTTCACTTGAGGTGAGACAGGAGAATTCAAGTATGTAAATGGCCCTTAATTCACTAGCTTGTGTAATTTAGCACAAGTAGCCAAAGACATGCAATTAATGTAATTGTTTTCATATGCGTCCACGTGTGCGGCCGCAGCTTGGCAGAGGAGGCTCATGGGAGCTGAGCTGTGCCCGCCGGGTTCAGCCGGAGCTGCTGAACACAAGTATGGTTGGAGGTTCAGCTCGCTGATCTGCTCGCTGCATTTGGCCGCGACTCTTTTTGTGTCTGAGAGAAGCCGTCATCATCTCAGCCAACACAAGCTGTGATATTTTTCCCCAAAGCCATTCTCCTGTCCAAAGCCAACAGGAGACGTTTTGTTGTGTATTTCACACATCTCCAGTAAACTCCTCTCATTTCAGTTTTATACAGTGGCAGGTCTCAAAGTAAACTTGACTTTTTACATTTTTGAAAGGAAATTTGAGTGTTTTATTCCTTTGCAACCGTACTGTGTTGCTAGGGTGATATGGGTTGTTGCCAGGGTGTTGCTCACATGCTTTCTAGGTGTTACACAATGAGTTTTAATACATGTTAGGGGTTTGTTTAGATCCCTATGAGCACTAGTAATAATGATTTATTGACTTAGAATATTTATTATTTAAAATATGGAATGTTTTAAGGCCTTTTGTAAGATTCAGCTGATAATAAATGCTTGCCTGTACAAATCCCACTATTGTGTTGCCAGGGCATTGCTAAGCAGTTTTTAGGGTGTTTTTAAACT
>CM077190.1:34124278-34151778 GCA_039654105.1 Coreius guichenoti | reverse complement strand
TCCTTGCTGATACTCCTGCTGGACTGACTGTGTGAGTGTGTATGAGAGTGTGTATGAGAGTGTGTATGAGAGTGTGTATGAGAGTGTGTATGAGAGTGTGTATGAGAGTGTGTATGAGAGTGTGTATGAGAGTGTGTATGAGAGTGTGTATGAGAGTGTGTATGAGAGTGTGTATGAGAGTGTGTATGAGAGTGTGTATGAGAGTGTGTATGAGAGTGTGTATGAGAGTGTGTATGAGAGTGTGTATGAGAGTGTGTATGAGAGTGTGTATGAGAGTGTGTATGAGAGTGTGTATGAGAGTGTGTATGAGAGTGTGTATGAGAGTGTGTATGAGAGTGTGTATGAGAGTGTGTATGAGAGTGTGTCTGTCTGTCTGTGTATGAGTGTGGAACGTAAGGATTTGAGCGAGTTTGACAAGGGCCAAATTGTGATGGCTAGACGACTGGGTCAGAGCATCTCCAAAACTGCAGCTCTTGTTGGGGTGTTCCCGGTCTGCAGTGGTCAGTATCTATCAAAAGTGCTCCAAGGAAGGAACAGTGGTGAACCGGCGACAGGGTCATGGGCGGCCAAGGCTCATTGATGCACGTGGGGAGCGAAGGCTGGCCCGTGTGGTCCGATCAAACAGATGAGCTACTGGAGCTCAAACTGCTCAAGAAGTTAATGCTGGTTCTGATAGAAAGGTGTCAGAATACACAGTGCATCACAGTTTGTTGCGTATGGAGCTGCATAGCCGCAGACCAGTCAGGGTGACCATGCTGACCCCTGTCCACCGCCGAAAGCACCAACAGTGGGCACGTGAGCATCAGAACTGGACCACGGAGCAATGGAAGAAGGTGGCCTGGTCTGATGAATCACGTTTTCTTTTACATCACGTGGATGGCCGGGTGCGTGTGCGTGGCTTACCTGGGGAACACATGGCACCAGGATGCACTATGGGAAGAAGGCAAGCCGGTGGAGGCAGTGTGATGCTTTGGGCAATGTTCTGCTGGGATACCTTGGGTCCTGCCATCCATGTGGATGTTACTTTGACACGTACCACCTACCTAAGCATTGTTGCAGACCATGTACACCCTTTCATGGAAACGGTACTCCCTGGTGGCTGTGGCTCTTTCAGCAGGATAATGCTCCTGCCACAAAGCAAAAATGGTTCAGGAATGGTTTGAGGAGCACAACGAGTTTGAGGTGTTGACTTGGCATCCAAATTCCCCAGATCTCAATCCAATCGAGCATCTGTGGGATGTGCTGAACAAACAAGTCCGATCCGCGGAGGCCTCACCTCGCAACTTACAGGACTTAAAGCCAGATCCCACAGCACACCTTCAGGAGTCTAGTGGAGTCCATGCCTCGACGGGTCAGGGCTGTTTTGGCGGTCATAATGTTATGCCTGATTGGGGTGTGTGTGTGTGTGTGTGTATGTATATATATATATGTGTGTGTGTGTGTGTATGTGTGTGTGTATATATATATGTATGTGTATATATATATATATGTGTGTATATATATGTATATGTGTGTGTATATATATATATATAAAATATAAAACACAATTTTGTAATTTTAACAATCAGTTTTTGCTGTTTCTGTCTTTCTCCATTCAAGCAGATGGAGCTGTACTTGTACCTACATAGGGGACGTTGCCAAGAGGGCTACTGACTGACTTCCCTTAAATGGGATTTTACTTGATTGTCATTTTCACTTCAGGTTCAGTGTTGTTGATCTCTTTGGAGAGAGCAGACGGCATATACTCTATATAATCCGACTCCTTCAGCTCTCAGTGGCCACGTTATTACCGTCTCCTCCAGCTGAATATAATATACGTCTAATGGACCCGCAGGCCGCTGGAGCGAGACGTTCTCTGCACCGCACCGCCCTGCCCACTCCGGCTCATGCTCTCACCTCTTCCCTCGCGTGTGGGAACGCAGAGAAATATTGGATTTTTATTAGAGCAGCAGTGAAATCTCTCCACATCTCTCCTCCTCTGTGGCCCTCGTGGACAGCCGTAGAGCAGATAGACTGAGATGGAGTGAGCGTGAGATGGAGGAGGCCCAGAGGAGAGCGTGGGAGCGCGGCTCATCCATCACTGTCAGCGAGGAAGAAACGGGCGCGAGTACAGCCGGCCTTCTGACTGACTGACAGTAGCTGTCACTTGTGCTGCTCCGCCCTTTTCTCATTTGGTGACAGAGATGTGACAAAGTCATCTAGATTTGTTTAGAGTCAAAGAAACTTGACTAAGAGTAACACAAGTCATTACTGATGGCACTGAAATCCTAAATGACCAAGACAGATGTTATGAGGATCATTTTGAGCATGCAAACCATTTTATATCTGCATTTTGAATGCATGTTTGAAGCATTTTTGGTAGGTAAGTGCTCGGCTTTGAGACACCGCCCATTTGTAGCTCTACCAGCAACAGGAGGAAACATTGAGCCGAATGTGATGTTTCTATCACTCGCAGAGAAATTAGTCTGAACACCATTTGTCATCATGACACCGTTTTCCCATCATGGACCTATGATAAATGTGTAAATGACACTGACGGCAGATAAGCAGGAAATATTGTGTGGAAAACCCTCTGATCCACATGCTTTGAATGAAACCGGTCTAAGAAAGCCTGATGTACAACACTGAGAGTTGTGTAAAGTCAGTGTTTAATCGCATTAATATTCAGCGTGAAGCAGGAAACTCATTACACCACCTGTGAAAACGCTGGCCATCAGCATGTGCCGCCACACGGTCCTCGTCCCCATGCTTTATTCACGCTGGAAGTCAAATATGTACCCAGGAAAGCAGGAGGATGGTGAGGAGCTCAGGCGAATGCTGAGTGAAAACACAGATCTGTATTCCAGCAGCTTCCACTGGACTTACAAGAGATGGGCAGCACTGTTAAATATTACATCCCAGGATATCAGAATGAATAAGCAGCATAGAATGACCCTCGGTAACCCGTGTGTGACAATAGAAACTGCACTGATTGCAAACAGGACACATTTGGTTTGGATGCGGCGTGTGTCCCTTGTACTGGAGGTTGTTTCTTTGCGGTTGTGGAGCGTCTTTGCTATTTAACAACAGCTTCATAGGTTGCTCACTCAATCATATTCATAATGCATTAATGCACCATACACCCGGCGCAATGTGACTCCAGACGCGACGCAAGTGTTTTCTGCTAGTTTCAGCCCGACGCAGTTCTCATGTTCACGTCCAGCTCCACGTTGTTTAAATATCAAATGCACTGGTGCATCTGTTCACCCATGGGCGTCTGGTCTAAACCAGGTGTGTGTTCAGGAGCATTGTTGGAGCGTTGAACTGAAAACGACTGCGCCATTGACCAACACAAACCTGCTCTAAAGTCAATAGCGCAGTATTTTTTGTGTTATTTAAAGGGTGTGTTAGTAATATGAGCCTATAGGTGGTGCACAACACACATACACTCTGATTATTACACACACAGGGACGCGCAGCAGCACACACACGTTTAAATATTAAAAATAAAGGATTCCTCTCTGGAGAAGCGTTCAGTCTTTCCTCATGTAAATAGTGAATCCGCCATGGCACGAGCGCAACTGGCTTTTAAAGGGAAAGGGAGATGAGACTCTGATTGGTTTATTGCACGTTACACCCAAAACACACCCATGACTCATTAAGAGATGAGGGACAACCCTTTTAGACCATGCACCGGGATCGCCGAACATGTTTTCCCGTCGTTAAACTAGGAAAAGTGGATTAGGACATGCCCGAAGTGCACCTGCGCCATGAGCTCAGATCGGTAATATAGGGCCCGAATTCTTAATCTAATGAACTCAAAATTTTAAGCCAACCAGGAAACTTACTTTAAGTTGAACCAACAATTTTTTTTACAGTTACTAAACAAGTAGAAATACTTAACTAATTGACATTGAAATGTTTAATTTTTGTTGTTATTTCATCTTTATAATCTTACTCCAGTCTTTTGAATGGTGGTGTATCTCAGTTTCCACACAAATATGAACTGTTTTCAACATTGATAATAATCATAAATGTTTGTTGAGCATCAAATCATCATGTTAGAATGATTTGTGAAGGATCATGTGACACTGAAGACTGGAGTAATGATGATAAATTCAGCTTTGATCACAGGAATAAATTACACTTTACTATATATTCACATAAAGAACAGATGATTTACACTGGAGTAATATTTCACTGTTTTTACTGTATTTATGATCATATAAATGCAGAAGAGACTTTCAAAAACAATAAAAAGTGGTAATAATGTCAAACTGGATGATGCGCTCGTGATGTGCTGAAAATCTGTGTTTCTCTCGTAGATCTCAGGAAAACCTTTGACCAAGAGCCTCTGGGGAAGGAAGTGTCACTGGAACAGGAAGTGCTTCTCCAGTGCCGCCCGCCAGAAGGAATACCTGCTGCTGAGGTACGGGCTTATCCGTCTTCACACACACACACACACACACACACACACACACACACACACACACACACACACACACACAGCGCAGCACTCTCCGCTGATGAGTTTTATATCGAATTAGAGATTAACGTTTGTTAAGGGGGCCGAAGCAAAGGTAAACTCCTCGTCGACTGATGTGTAGATAACTCAATCACCTCAACTAAATGTCAGACTCCGTTCAGAAACATTTACCTCAGCGGCCACCTGTTAATTCCTGTTTAGCTACACAGGACATATCGATTCAGACATCGATTGTAGCTGGAGTGGGCTGTCAGACAAACTTGTCCTAAAGTTTTAGCTAAACAGGATTAATAGATGGCGGCTGTAAAGGATTTCCTCAAAGCATCCAGTCTTTTTTTCTCCCCCAAATCGTCCATCTTTACAATGACAAAGAGTAGGATGCAACAATTTAATGCAAATCCGCTAGCGAAACCTCCTCCAGGCAGGCTTAAGAAACTCAATGGACAGATTTCGGAGGAGGGTTTAACGTGAACGCCTTGGGCTGTGTTTTTCCCGCTCTTTTAATCGTCTTAACATGTGTTATGACGACCACCATTAACTTAAGACTATCTTTAGCTCGCTTGCCACCCCGAATGCTGCGGAGGGCATGGGCATATTTAAATAACCACCCCGGATGTTTGGAGGAGAATGGGATGCTGCGTTATGGATGCGCACATGCACGTCATCAGAAATGAGCAACAAAGGCTTTTATTGGGGGAAATTGCTGGCTGCGGGCGCTCATGGAAGATTGTAGAGAAGTTTGAGCGTTTGGCCGTGCAGATAAGAGCGGCTTTCATGCAGCGCTCCGGCTTTATACACACGGATTTGGATGTTTCTTGAAGCCCATCAAATGCTTCTGAAAGATCACAGAATGACCATTTGGCTTGTTTGTGGCCGCAGGGAAAGTTTATTTCCTGATTGGGCTGAAAAATAGTGAAACAGGCTTATTTGTGAGTTCAGAAATAAAATAAATATCAATGCAAGGATCTGATGTTTCAATGCAATAGTGCAAGACAATGAACAGAGATATATGAATGTATGTAAAAAGATGATTAATATTCAGTAATATTTAGGGGCGCAACAACTAATCGATAATAATTAATGAAAATCGAGTGAGCTTTGGAGGAAAGATACGTGATCCAGACGCCCAAAACACGAGAATGCTTTATTTTAAACTTCAAGCTGATGCATTAGTGTTTAACACACCCCGTCATGCGCTTTGACAGATGTGTGTGCGTCCTCAGCACAAAACGTTCATTTTACAGGTTATATCCTCATCTGTAAATGCAGAGGCGGACAGTGGTGAAGTATTTTTCTCTGCTTAAGTACATTTTTCAAGTATCTATACTTTATCAGTTTATTCTTTGGAAAACTTTTACTTCCAAAGCATAATGTCATACTTTTTACTGCACTACTTTCCATATTGAATATCATTTAATACTTAATTACATTAAAAATGTAGTACTGTATACTTTTACTCAAGTAAAAGTAATTCAAAGTTTTACTTGAGTACAAGTAAGAAAGTACTGAATTTTTTAATGTAAGTATTAAAGGTAAAAAACAACAACTTTTATTTATGAAATGTAGTGCAGTAAAAAGTATGACATTTATATATTATGCTTTGGAATGTAGTGAAGTAAAAGTTTTCCAAAGAAAAACACTGATAAAGTACATATACTTGAAAAATGTACTTGAGTAGGAAGTAAAAATACTTCGCTACTGTCCACCTCACTAATTAATCACCAAACTAAATAATTGTAAATATCAACTAAATATCAAAATAATGGTTAGTTGCAGCCCTTGTAATATTATCGGTTGAGCTCTATCAGATGAGATTGAGAACTGAGCTAAATAATGACACTAACAGGGTTATTATTGTAAACTGAAACCATTAAAAACATTTCTGTTAATTGAAATAAAGCTGAAATAAAATTAGAAATGTTGCCTTGGTAATAAACTGAAATAAGCTGAAGCACTAAAATGATTAACTGGAAATAAATTAAAAGTAAATTAAAAAACTAAAACTGCAGTCTGTAAGTTTTACCTTACTGTCTCCATCTCTGTTTGAACCCTGAAATTGCAGTTATTTGTTGAATTATCATCTTTGCGTGGGTTGTGCATCGGCACGGCTTCTCGGCGCGGAAGAATCAAATGTTTTGAGGTGTGTGTGTGTGTGTGTGGGTTGTCTATCAACGCACCAGTTGTCATTTTGATTTTTCTGGATTACAAGCCGCCATCAAAATGGCAAGTTTAATTACATTTCAACTAGGGGTGTGCATGAATAGTCGAATATTCAAATTTTCGATCTGTAATTAATAGTCGAAAAATAAAAATACTATTCGAATTTTACTATGTTGCTTTGCTGGCCGTAAATGCAGTGAATCCATGATAAATCCCACTAAAACTCGCAGTTATAACTAAATCCACTGGGTGGCGCTGTAGAGCGTGTTAATAAGTTGAGTGTATTTGATCACATAATGTCGTCGTCTGCCTTGCGATGTTTGGAATTACTTAGATGAAAATTACTTAGATGAAAAAGTTACTTTTGATAAAATGAATTCATTAAACGGAGTTATCATAATATCACGACCCCAATGAGAAATCACATGAAATCCAAACACCAGGAAAGACAGCTGTCCATCACTGCATCACGAGAGCATCTGTACCCCGAGTGAGAGCGAGATAACTTATGATAGCAAAATGATCTCGAGGCATATGCTTCCTTTAAGTTTCGTCGAGGGTTGAAGAACAGAAAACACAAAATGCTGAAACTTCACTTAACACCGTTATCTTTGTGTCTCTGAGCGGAGTGCGTTTTCTCACCCGAGAATAATATCATCCACATGATATTATTGTTTTTCTCAGCATGAAAATATGAAACAATATAAACACGATAACCATGTTCTGACTTGAGTGTAGGCTATATGATAACTGGAGTCTGCTTTATTAGCGTTTTTTTCTGCTCGCGCTGCTTGAGCTTATAATGCAATTGTTCTTTAGGCCTGTATTTTTTGTTTACACATATTGTTCAGTGTTTTGAACTGAAAGAAATCCTTAAGTTGCAACGTAAGCTTGTTGCATACATTGCCTAATCGTAAGTTTGTTCAGAAATGGTGATGACAACTTGACGAATAAAAAAAATAACGTCTTATTTTCACAAAATAATGCCATTTAAATAAACAAATATTCGAATATTCGTTTTTTTATGACCCCAAATATTCGAATACAATATTTTGGAAAAATGCCCATCCCTAATTCCAGCTGCTGTGAGAAGAGGCCACAAACGATCCGCCACCTGCAGCATCCACACACACACCATATAGCATACTAGCCCGGACTCCTTTATGTATACAGACGTGACGTAATGACGCAAAGACGAACGCGGAAGCTTGAATTTCCTGCTCAAATCCACCAGTGCCACTCAGATTATAACACATCATTCCAAGCTTACCGAGGTAAGGAGATCGTTTTGAACACTGGCTGGTTATGTACTTGCTCAAACATTTATTTTGGATCATTTTTAACCAAAAAAAGTTACGGACTGCAGCTTAAAATAAAAATAAACTAAATCTAAATAGCAATATTTCAAAAAAAAAAAAAAATTTAAAAAACTAATAAAATGGCAAAAGCACATAATGGAATTACTAAAAATTTAACTAAAATTAACATGAAAACTCGAAATATAAAAATAAAAGCTAATTCAAAATATGAATAACTACAATAAAACAAATAACACAGCTTTGAACTGAATTGAGCTGAATAATGACACTATTGTCTTCTGTAGAACTGCTTATTGCTGAATTGATTTTTTCATAATTGATGAATTTTGCAACTTTGACTCTTATTTTCCTGATTATTACTGCTTTGAAACAATCTCTATTGTATAAAGCGCTGTACACAGAAATAAAGGCTCCAAAAGGGTTTTTATCCATAGAAAAACCATTTTTGCTTCCTTTCAGTGATCGGTTCTTAAAAGAACCATGTTTTTTTCTCAGTTTGAAGGACATTTATGTAATAATCTAAAGAACCTTTTGTGGAATGGAAAGATGACGGTTCTTCATGGAACCATCGATGCCCGTACAGAAGCTTTATTATTAAGAGTGTAGAAACAGGAGTCTGCTAAATGAATGTAAATGTAAATATACGGTTGAGCGTTCAGTCGTTATCATCTTTATCAGCTGGATTTCAAGTAAAAACCTCTTTGAATGACCGTCTAGCGACACTTAACCAAACATGAGCTCCGTTGAGTGAAACCAGAGAGCATTCTGGGTCAGATCAGAGCGGTCTCTCCGGGGAGCGTGTTGATTGGCGCTGGAGCTCGGCAGAGAGCGTTCCCTTTGATTCGGCTCTGAAAGGAACCACGCTTGACCTGGAAAAGGCCAGTTAAGCAAGCAGAAGTCAGACGGCTTTATTGCAGGTGGAAATGCTGACAGAACAAACGGGCCGCAATCAGAAGGGAGCCGTTTCCCGCCAATTCCACAAACTCAGGGAACAATTCCTCCTTTTAAAGGAGGACGGCCCTGGATCAGCACACAACAGCCCTCTTTGGCAGCAGAAAGATCTCGCTCTCGCATTAAAAGCAATTTGTGTCTGTGAAAATTGTACATCACAGATGGCGCACGCTTCTTTCACTTGGCATATTGTGCTGAAGTTATTTTCTTTCTTCCATCATTTGTTTGTGCCATTATGTTTTTCAACTCAAACATGATTAGATCTGAGCTCATGCCGTCATATATCAATATATCTCTGTTCTTTTTCTATTGCATCAATACATTCATATGATAATCTGCAACAAATTTCAATTATTCTTATTTTTTGGGAGTTTATATTTGTCTACATTGTAAACATGCTTGTAAATGTACAAGAAAATACAGTAACACTTTACAATAAGGTGCATTTATTAACATTAGTTAGCAAACTAACACTGAACAATACTTCTACAGCATTTATTAATCTTAGTTTGTTAATCTCAGCATTTTCTAATGCATTTGCCAACATTAAAGCACCGTGAACGAACACTTTGATTAACTAACATTAAACAGGGTTTCTGCGGGTCTTAAAAAAGTCTTAAGTCTTAATTTGACCTTCCACAATGTAAGGCCTTAAAATGTCTTAATTTGGAGCAGAAAGTCTTAAATTCAATATCATGGCATTAAATTAGGACCCTATGATTTCTGCAACGCAGAATCCATTCATAAAAATGGAATTTACTATATAATTATTTTTTGTTAAACATTTAATAAATTGCTGTTAAATTGTCTATTTAATGATTTCAATTAATTAGACATGCTTTTTGATTAATACAATTTAATTTAACCATTAAAACCGAGCCCAGAAAAATTTTAACTGAATAAACTATAAAAAAAAAAAAAATAGGGCCCTAAATTAAATGAAATTGCATGAACTGCAAAAGAAAATTGTTTTCCAGCACAAATATCTAAACATCCTTAAATTAAGATGCATTTACTTGAGGTGTGAAATTAAGAAATGAAGTCTTGTTTTCTGAGAAATTGAACAAAATTAAGTGAGTTTATCCTTAAAACAAGAACAAATATCTGTCATTGGGTATGAAAATTACTTGCTTTTGAATTAAGTTGATTTTTATGAACACATTGGGAGATATTTGTTCTTGTTTTAATCATAAAATCACTTTCACAAGATTTCTCATCTCAAACTTTAAGCTATTTTTTGTAAAGTAAGTTAAAAAGTTATGGAGATCTGTTGGAAATTGTATTCTCAAACTTTGAAGTGTCACTAATACACTCATTGTTTACATTTAGAGAACATATTGACGTGTGATGTTCCCTTCAGTTATTCCTTACATTTTCTCTAAATGGTCTTAAAAAGGTCTTAAATTTACCTTCGATTCAAACCCTGATTAACAAATGTTAATAAATGCTGTAAAAATGTTAATGCATTAACTAATGCCAACAAATCAAGTGTTGCTGAACATACATTTTCACTCTTTCTACTTCAAAATTTCTTGTTTAATTCAGTGTGTTTTCTTTGTAATTGGAAAAAATTGTGAGTGGACAAAGTTTTTGCAGATTCATGACTCTTCTGGTTCATAGGCTCATAAAAACATGCATGTATGAGTGTGTCCAAATGTTGAAATGTGTGTCGTGTGTCATCAGAGCTGTTCTCTGTGTGTCTCTGTGTTGTTCGCTGCACTGCGTAGGAAGGATTCAGGCACGTAATGAGAAGAATAACAAGTCAGGAATGAAATTACATGGATCACGCAATGCAATAAGAGCTCCTTCTCTCTTGGAGAGCGTAAATAGGACGCCGCGGGGCCGCGAACGGCACACCGTCAGCCGCAGGTCTGCTGTTAATGACATCCGGCACATTTGCAGCGTAAAATAACCAACCGGCCTTCTGGGTAATTACATCCAGAGAGAGAGAGAGAGAGGATATTGAGTGTATGTGCAAATAAAATAACACAATTCAATTTATTTCAGTCCATTTTGTGATTAAGAAGTTGCTGAAGTATCAGTGTTTGAACAGTCGCTTCTGGAAGTGCAAATCACATTCTGAGACGCCGATTGGTAGCGATAACATCTGAAACTTGAGAGACAGATGCAGAATTGGTTCCGAAGTTGTTCAGTGATGATATTTGCTTCTGTAGAGACACAAGTGGGATTTTGTCTTTCTTCTCAGAGAAACGTGGAAACGTGGAAAGCTCAGACGTCACGTCCACTCCCATGATCCATTGCAGATCCTTTTACTCTTCTATAAAATTATATATACTTCTATTCAAAAGTTTGGGGTCTGTAAGATTTTTAATGTTTCTAAGAGAGTCTCGTCTGCTCATCAAAGCTGCATTTATTAGATCATAAATACAGTAAAACAGTGAAATATTACTCCAGTGTAAATCATCTGTTCTCTATGTGAATATATAGTAAAGTGTAATTTATATCCTGTGATCAAAGCTGAATTTATCATCATTACTCCAGTCTTCAGTGTCACATGATCCTTCACAAATCATTCAGATATGAGGATTTGATGCTCAACAAACATTTATGATTATTATCAATGTTGAAAACGGTTCAGATTTGTGTGGAAACTGTGATACACCACCATTCAAAAGATTGCAGTAAGATTATAAAGATGAAATAACAAAAATTAAACATTTCAATGTCAATTAGTTAAGTATTTCTACTTGTTTAGTAACTGTAAAAAAAAATTGTTGGTTCAACTTAAAGTAAATTTCCTGGTTGGCTTAAAATTTTGAGTTCATTAGATTAAGAATTCGGGCCCTATACTACCGATCTGAGCTCACGGCGCAGGTGCACTTCGGGCATGTCCTAATCCACTTTTCCTAGTTTAACGACGGGAAAACATGTTCGGTGTAAGATCATTTGAAAGTTTTTTAAAAAGGGCAATAGCAAAGAAGCGTAAGTGAGAGGTTTGATCAAAGAAATTAGGAATTAAAACAATATAGAAAAGTGCCAGTAAAAAAATAGTGGGGTACGGGTTAACATGTTATATAAAATGCTCTTTTTCGTTTTAAAATGTGCAGGGAGCTCACTGTTGCTATAGTAACAAACTACACTTTTACATGCATCTGATTGACAGATAAACCAAGCGCTCTTATTTCACTGTTGTTGCTAATGTTGAGGTTATTTCAGCTTCATACAAAGTTTGCTTCATACATTTATAAATGCATTGTTAAAGAGGGCAAGCTTTGGCATTAAACTGAACTGTGTGCATGCATTTAGACACTTACATTGTTTTTGCTCCATCCATGCAATACCTGCATCCTTTTAACTGCAGAGTTTTCTATTTACTTCTACTGCAGTGCTCTGGTAATATCAATGGTATGACCCATTTCAGGAGCTGCCATAAGTACAATTTAAAATCAGAATATGAGCATAGCTCACACTTACATTCACTAAAATATTGAAACGTTAGCGATATTGATTCAAAACGCGAGCGCCTGTGATTGAACGCCAAAGCGCCGTTTGAATGCCCCGCCCCCCAGCTGACCTGGAAGTTTTGATTGGTTTGGCACCCGAGTCAGACCTGTCTGTGATTGGCTGAAGTGAGTCAGACCTGTCTGTGATTGGCTGAAGTGAGTCAGACCTGTCTGTGATTGGCTGAAGTGAGTCAGACCTGTCTGTGATTGGCTGAAGTGAGTCAGACCTGTCTGTGATTGGCGGAAGTGAGTCAGACCTGTCTGTGATTGGCGGAAGTGAGTCATTGGCGGAAGTGAGTCAGACCTGTCTGTGATTTTGGCGGAAGTGAGTCAGACCTGTCTGTGATTGGCGGAAGTGAGTCAGACCTGTCTGTGATTGGCGGAAGTGAGTCAGACCTGTCTGTGATTGGCGGAAGTGAGTCAGACCTGTCTGTGATTGGCGGAAGTGAGTCAGACCTGTCTGTGATTGGCGGAAGTGAGTCATTGGCGGAAGTGAGTCAGACCTGTCTGTGATTTTGGCGGAAGTGAGTCAGACCTGTCTGTGATTGGCGGAAGTGAGTCAGACCTGTCTGTGATTGGCGGAAGTGAGTCAGACCTGTCTGTGATTGGCGGAAGTGAGTCAGACCTGTCTGTGATTGGCGGAAGTGAGTCAGACCTGTCTGTGATTGGCGGAAGTGAGTCATTGGCGGAAGTGAGTCAGACCTGTCTGTGATTGGCGGAAGTGAGTCATTGGCGGAAGTGAGTCAGACCTGTCTGTGATTGGCGGAAGTGAGTCAGACCTGTCTGTGATTTGGCTGAAGTGAGTCAGACCTGTCTGTGATTGGCGGAAGTGAGTCAGACCTGTCTGTGATTGGCGGAAGTGAGTCAGACCTGTCTGTGATTTGGCTGAAGTGAGTCAGACCTGTCTGTGATTTGGCGGAAGTGAGTCAGACCTGTCTGTGATTTGGCTGAAGTGAGTCAGACCTGTCTGTGATTTGGCTGAAGTGAGTCAGACCTGTCTGTGATTGGCGGAAGTGAGTCAGACCTGTCTGTGATTGGCGGAAGTGAGTCAGACCTGTCTGTGATTTGGCTGAAGTGATTCAGACCTGTCTGTGATTGGCGGAAGTGAGTCAGACCTGTCTGTGATTGGTGGAAGTGAGTCAGACCTGTCTGTGATTTGGCGGAAGTGAGTCAGACCTGTCTGTGATTGGCTGAAGTGAGTCAGACCTGTCTGTGATTGGCGGAAGTGAGTCAGACCTGTCTGTGATTTGGCTGAAGTGATTCAGACCTGTCTGTGATTGGCGGAAGTGAGTCAGACCTGTCTGTGATTGGCGGAAGTGAGTCAGACCTGTCTGTGATTGGCGGAAGTGAGTCAGACCTGTCTGTGATTGGCTGAAGCACACAGCTCCACCGCAGGAGTTTGAAAAGTGCCTGTCAAATGCCAGCTGGCCCTGTTGCTCCGTCGGCACCTTTGTCAAAGTACTTTGTACTTTTGTTGAAAAATAAATGTAGTGAAGTTGAATACTTTATTTTTATTCAACTCAAGTAAGAGTAAAAGTACCACAGTTTAATTATACTCAAGAAAGTAGGAAATAATATTTGTAACTAGTTACTTTCCACCTCTGATAGTGATGTATAATAAACATGTATAAATGTTTTGCAGTAATCTTAAAGTACATTTTCTTTATGCTGTATGTCAGTAGTTTTATATTGATTTCTTTATAGTGATTTCTTCTTCAGATCATGTTTTCTTTTAATAATGTTGTGATTCATCTCAGATCTGGTTAGTTTGGCTCTTTATTGAAGAGTTTATTAAATCCCTGTGGTGTGAATGAATGTTATAAATGTTCTCCAGAGCTAGAGAAGTGGGCGGTCTCTGTCGTGAGCGGTGCGTTATGGGAAGTGTTTGTTTGTTTGTTGTGTGAGGAGGAAGTGTGTTTGAGCTGTGATCTGAGTCTGGGCGAGCGCTGCAGTTTCTGCCGTCAGAGCACATCAGTCTCACCGCGGTGAACGTCAGGTGTGTTCGGCTCCACCGCTGACAGCCAGACGACGCTTGCGCTTACCTCACCGCCGAAGTACAGAAACACATCCATTACACTGATTAACTGTGCTTTAAAGTGGAAACACAAACGTCACTGTCGCACACCCTCGTCTGTGTGTCTCCTTCCTGTCTGTTTCTATTGCTCAGGCCAGAGGCAGCTTAGTCTGAGTTACAGGCATTTTCAATACATTTTCTAGGGATGCAACAACTAGCCTAATCGATAAAATCAATATTAATCGATAATGAAAATCATCAACATCGATAGTTGGGTCTGCCCTCTGTGCGTGGAAAACGTCCACCAGTCGCGCCAAATTACGCACTGAATAACGCATCTCTATGGACAAAATGCATCTGAAAATAGTGGAGGAAACAGAGTGAGCTTTATTCTAAACTTCAAGCTGATGCATTAGCGTTTAACACACCCCGTCCGAAGCGTCAAACGTCACTGAACGAGCACCGGCGTCAAACGGGGAGACGATTAATATTCAGCGCAAACATTCATTTAGCTGAAATATCTGCTGTTGGACGCTAACTTTAGGTTTAAAAGTCAACATGTAAGTCAAGTATGTTATGAGAGTAGTGACTGTAAAGGATAACAGCGTGTGAATGAATATAAATGTAAGACGTTTCTACAGGATAAAGAAATGACAGTAACAGGTACTGTGTCCAGAGCGAATGTGTGTGTGTTCCTGCAGAACATTCCTCTTATCTGGTAACACTGTGTGTGTGTATGTGTGTGTGTGTGTGTGTGTGTGTTCCTGCAGAGCATTCCTCTTGTCTGGTAACACTGTGTGTGTGTGTGTGTGTGTGTGTGTGTGTGTGTTCCTGCAGAACATTCCTCTTGTCTGGTAACACTGTGTGTGTGTGTGTGTGTGTGTGTGTTCCTGCAGAACATTCCTCTTGTCTGGTAACACTGTGTGTGTGTGTGTGTGTGTTCCTGCAGAGCATTCCTCTTGTCTGGTAACACTGTGTTTGTGTGTGTGTGTGTGTGTGTGTTCCTGCAGAACATTCCTCTTGTCTGGTAACACTGTGTGTGTGTGTGTGTGTGTGTGTTCCTGCAGAACATTCCTCTTGTCTGGTAACACTGTGTGTGTGTGTGTGTTCCTGCAGAGCATTCCTCTTGTCTGGTAACACTGTGTTTGTGTGTGTGTGTGTGTGTGTGTGTTCCTGCAGAACATTCCTCTTGTCTGGTAACACTGTGTGTGTGTGTGTGTGTGTGTGTGTGTGTGTGTGTGTTTGTTCCTGCAGAACATTCCTCTTGTCTGGTAACACTGTGTGTGTGTGTGTGTGTGTGTGTGTGTGTGTGTGTGTGTGTGTGTGTGTGTGTCCCTGCAGAACATTCCTCTTGTCTGGTAACACTGTGTGTGTGTGTGTGTGTGTGTGTGTGTGTGTGTGTGTGTGTGTGTGTGTGTGTGTGTGTGTGTCCCTGCAGAACATTCCTCTTGTCTGGTAACACTGTGTGTGTGTGTGTGTGTGTGTGTGTGTTCCTGCAGAACATTCCTCTTGTCTGGTAACACTGTGTGTGTGTGTGTGTGTGTGTGTGTGTGTGTGTGTGTGTGTGTGTGTGTGTGTGTGTGTGTGTGTGTGTGTGTGTGTGTGTGTCCCTGCAGAACATTCCTCTTGTCTGGTAACACTGTGTGTGTGTGTGTGTGTGTGTGTCAATAAAATAAAAAATAAAATAAAAAATAAAAAAATTGGGCTCTTTATCCAACTAATCGATTATCAAAATAATGGTTAGTTGCAGCCCTGTACGTTTCTAATTGTTCTGTACTGAAGCAGATGCTTGTGTCTGTTCCTGTGTGTGTGTGTGTGTGTGAAAGTATGCACTGATGCTTCCATTAAACGGCAGACCTGTGCTATCTCCCCGCAGCAGATGGACGTCAGAGCGACACAGAGTTCAGAGTCAATGCCATGAGCAGTCGTTTGATCCGCCGGGTTTGTCATCCGGTCTCCACAAAAGGAAAAACAATCTGATTATGCACCTGGATTAGGCTGTAATGTAATCGTCTATTGTCGTCCCGAGTCGCTTGTGTTAGCGCATGTTTGTTCTGTGACTTGCATATTTAAACACGGCGCGATATACATCTAATTGCTTCCAGCTTTTTTCAGCGATCAGTGTTTCGGAAGGATTAGCGATTAAAGAAATTCCCTGAAAATGGAGAATGATCGTAATTACAGGCCTGATAATCTGAGATTAGCGTCTGTAGTTTTGTCTTTTTGCAGTATGAGTTTGAGCTCTCATTTGATTGACATTACTGCAATGACTGAAGAGACTCGAGTGGATGGTATTCTAAATATAATCAAAAAATGCACATTATTATTATTATTAAAATGGTAGCAGGGCTTGTTTTGCACTGGAGTTTGTGCTGATATTAGTCTAGAAGCAAAGTAATCCTGTAATTCGAGGCATAAACGCAGAGGCCAGTTGGACGGCAGCGGCGGCAGAAGTTGGAAAGTTATAAACTCCGTTTCAGGAAGTCCACGTCTGTGGCGGCTTCTGTTCTCGACAGATGAATCCTCAGCCTTTATGACTCGCCTCGAACCCTCGCAAAGCCCGGCCCGGTAGAGCCGGCGCATCTGAAGCGCTGCGGCTCGTGCCAGCAGTCGCAAGCTCACGCAAAGCAAACATGGTGCAGACATTTGTCTTGGCACGCGCTAAGAGTCGAGCTCTGAAATACTGTGAGTGGTTTGGAGAATAGCAGAGAGGTTGGGTAATTCGTATGAATCATCTCATCATGTGACGCGTTTGAGTTACTCACATATGTTTCCGTTCTCTGTGCATTTGTAATGCACTAAATCATGTATGGAAACGGGCAAAAAATCAGTAATTTCACTGACAGAGACATCGCATTTGCTTAGTCAGGTGTCTGAGCTGGGCCATATAACTCACAATATTATTCCATATGTTTTAATATTTATGTATTTACTGTTTTTCAGTCAGAGAAACCATCATTTTGAGTATTCGCAATATTTCATGCAAGATGCAAAATATAATAAATGTTTTTCACAAAAAATTATCTTTTATTTATAATATAATATTTCAAATGATATTTAATTATATAATATTTACTTTATAATTTATTCATATTGATATTTATTTATATATTTCTTATATATACTTCTATAATATATAAAATATCCAGTATTCACAGTACATATATAATAATTATTTAATAATAATATTTAATAATATATAAACTAAATATACACTTTATAACACACATATTCATTATTTATTTCAATTACAATTTGACTTTTTTATATATATATATATATATATATATATATATATATATATATTTCATAGTATATTTAATAGTTATTTAATATATCGTCCAGCTTTAGTTCATAGTAAAAACTAGACCCACTTTAATAATACACTTTTTTTTTTTTTGTACACAAAATAAGCAATACATAGCTCAATTAATAGAACTAAACATCAACAAACAAATGCTAGTTTAAAAAATATGTCTTAAGTCGAGCTTTAAAAATGTCAAAGGTCTGAGTTTCCCTAAGTTCAACTCCAAAGGGCAGGAGAAAGGTGAAGAGAAGAGAAAGCCCCGTCACCCACAGATCTTAAGTGTGTTTGAGGAATGTGGAGGATTGTGAAGAGAGCAATCTTTGATTTGGGGATCTAACAATTCAGATAAATAATGTGGAGCCAAGCCATGCAATGCTTTGTATGTCAGCATCATAATTTTAAAATCAACTCAGAATTTATCAGCTTTTCAGCTAAAGAGAAATTTAGCATAGGATGCTAAATTTCTTAGATGAAAAAAGGACATTTTAACAGTACTCTGAACAAAAGAATCAAAAAATGATTACCCGTCCATGTTTTTATCTCAGAAATACAGCCAGAGGGAAAACCAACATCAGGGCATTCACCAGATTTTGAGTGAATATAAATCTGTGTATCATCAGCATAATAAAATGATAATAGAGGCCAAGCGAGCGCACCAAATAACCAAGTGGTGACAGATAAATATGAAAAAGTAAAGGGCCCAAGACTGAGCCCTGGGGAACACCACTGAAAACATTATATGTATATGTGACCCTGGACCACAAAACCAGTCATCAAAGGTACATTTTTTGAAAGTGAGATTTATACATCATCTGAAAGTGAATAAATAAGCTTTCTATTGATGTGTGGTTTGTTAGGGCAATATTTGGCTGAGATGCAACTATTTGAAAATCTGGAATCTGAGGGTGCAAAAAAATCTAAATATTGAGAAAATCTCCTTTTTAAAGCTGTTCAAATGAAGTCCTTAGCAATGCATATTACTACTAATAATACATTTTTGATATATTTACGGTAGCAAATTTACAAAATATCTTCTATTGCCACAAATATACCCGTGCGACTTATGATTGGTTTTGTGCTCCCACTAAAATCCAATATTCACAGTATGTTTAATATTTCTTTAATATATGGTCCAGCTCTAGTTCAGCATAAAATCAGGACCCGCTGTAAGGACGTCATTATTCGTTTCTCCCCATGAACATTTCTTTTTCCCTCCTTCACCAAAGGGTCTTGCACACAAGCGGGTGACAGTCTTTTTCATGACCCTCTTTTCCTTGGCAAGCCCATAAAATGGACTTAAATCTGTTTTGTGAAAGAGCTCTGTGTTTTCATTTCTTCTTTTCTTTTCTCTGGACTCTCAAAAGCACTTGTCAGTGCGCTCCGATAAAGACGGGGTTCAGAGGTGACCGTACGCCCGAGAGCTGCTGAGCCCGTCGCCATGGCAGCGGCGTTTTCATTCAGGCAGTCGCTGGGTAAGCCGGGGTCCTGCCGAGTCACGCAGCGCCACATGGCGAAGGCCCACGGTGCTTTGAGAAAGGACTCGTCCAGGGAGATGCGAGAGGATTTGAAACTATCTTCAGTGGATATGAAAACCGGCCCCGCTGGGGTCCTCGTCTATTGTGCTTCACTTCTACTGGCTTTTAAAGAGACGTTTCAGCCAGAAATGAAAATACTGCCGTCAGTTACTCACCAGTGATCTGCTCCAAACCCTCTGACTGACTCTCTTCTGTGGAACAGGAAATGAGATGTTCAGCAGAATGTTCACTTTGCTCTTTTCAGTTTCTTTACTGGAATCGATGGTTCCTTTAACATCCATGAAACCTTTCCATTGCACAAAAGGTTCTTTAAATGATTAAAATGGTCTAAGAAACACTGAGAAAAAAATGGTTCTTTTAAGAACTGGTCACTGTAAGGCTATCTGAGGAACCAAAAATGGCTCTTCTATGGGAGCACTGGAATCTTGTGTAATGAAAACATTATGACCGGTGAAGTGAATAACACTGATTATCTCTTCATCACGGCACCTGTTAGTGGGTGGGATATATTAGGCAGCAAGTGAACATTTTGACCTCAAAATTGATGTGTTAGAAGCAGGAAAAATGGGCAAGCGTAAGGATTTGAGCGAGTTTGACAAGGGCCAAGTTGTGATGGCTAGACGACTGGGTCAGAGCATCTCCAAAACTGCAGCTCTTGTGGGGTGTTCCTGGTCTGCAGTGGTCAGTATCTATCAAAAGTGCTCCAAGGAAGGAACAGTGGCGAACCGGCGACAGGGTCATGGGTGGCCAAGGCTCATTGATGCACGTGGGGAGCGAAGGCTGGCCCGTGTGGTCCGATCAAACAGACGAGCTACTGGAGCTCAAATTGCTCAAGAAGTTAATGCTGGTTCTGATAGAAAGGTGTCAGAATACACAGTGCATCGCAGTTTGTTGCGTTTCAGCCCAACAGCGACGATATATGTGTATAGAGAAAGTGATTTATTTCATTATTTATTTACTTTTTCGTTCTTTGAAAGAAACTGTGTTTTCTGTTGACCAAAAGCATCTGAAGAATCTGAGTAGGAGATTTTGAGAATATTATGATTTGTTAATATGACCAGGAGTTTCATATTTGTAGTGCTGTAAGTCTTTGTCGTGTGGGCGAGTCTGAACACGCTGTGGCTGCTGGACGTTGGCGTCGTTTTATTTAATTTAAGCGTCTCCAGAGAGACCGAACGGAACGCAGAGACAGAGATGCATGTGGTCCGTGACCTTTGACATTGGGCATAAATAAACCCATCAATCAGAGACAGCAAAAGAGAAACCAGAGGAGAATGTTATTGCTCAGATAATTTGATGAGAAAGGTTTGAGCTCATATTGAGATTACAACAGAGTTTGAGACATTAATTGAGATGTTAAAGACGTCATCGTTCCTGTGGGAAGGTAAATATTTTTCAGACGTTTGTCTGTGACTCTTTAGCACTCACGATCTAATTAGCCTCACTTTTGGGGTTTGTTATAGTGCACATCTGAAGGGAAAATGAGTGCATTCATTATAAACAATATGCAATATTAATGAACACACAACACAAACCCTGTGAAGACGCTGGAACATTTCCATGCGTTTATAAGCAGCTCACAGCGAGTCCTGATGAAGGTCTATTTATTTACCCGCTCAAAATCAGATCGATCACCAGTAAAGTTCATCTTGATTGAGACATAAAAGATCCGTATGGAGAAACATCCAGTCTAGAATGAGGTCAGTCCTTTAGTCAGAGCCGGTTTGAACCGGTTTAATGTCCTGGACTAGTTTCTGCATCCGTTGGACAAACACTACGGTGCTTTCTGGCAGATTCTCAGATATATTAATATGTATTTATATTGATTCGGGACACATTTCCATATTTTTCTCTCTGCATATACGGTGTTTATGCCTCAGATTGATCGAATCTTTCATAACTTCTGTGTTCTCCTTTGCTCTGTTGACTTGAGCAGATGAGATGTTGGGGTAATGATAACGTGATGTTTTCTGTGCTGATGCTGCACTTCTGAGAATCACAGAAAACTGCTGTAAAAGCGTCTTCGACTCAAGAGTCGTCTCCTGCTGTTCATCTCGTCTCACGCTTTCCCTCCGTTTGCACAGCTTTGTCGTTTAGGGTTCAGCTCTCAGGACACGTCAGAAAATTATTTGAATTTTTGTTTATGTTGCAGTTATGCAGTTTAGTGTGTTTGGACATGAGAGCAGACTGTGGTCAGTTATATGATAACTAACAGAAGTAGAAATAAAAAGAAATCAGGTCTTTATTTCTACAGTGCTCTATACAATACAGATTGTTTTTAAAGCAGCTTTACACCGTGATAAACAGGAAAATAACAGCATCAATGATGCAAACGTTATCAGATATGAGACAAATTCAGCAGCTCTTAAAAGACAACAGTGTCAAAATGTTTCTAATAGCAGGCAAATATTGTCAGATGGTGATATTGTGAAGCTCTGTGTTGTGCTGCTGATGGCGTGTTTGCTCTATAATGAGAATCAGGGCAGGTAAACAAACCCAGGTGAGATCTAGAGACGAGTCACCGCAGTGTCCTCGACCTTCAGCGTTAATTAGGACATCTGTGCATGTGTGCGGGACGTCCGGAGAGGATGATGCTTTACCTGCCGCCGCTATTAATCACCTCGGCACACGTGTGCTCACTGTTTCTGTGTGTGTATGTGAGTTTTCACCCACTCCGACTGTGATTTGGCTTTTGCATACTGCAATTTTTGTGTTTCCCACTGTGAAAAGAAAAGGTTCTATATAGAACCTTAAAGGGTTTTGTCAGGCGCATCATATATAGAACAAATTTATAGAATTAATTTTGTTTTAATTGTTTTAATTTTAATTAAATGTAATGAATTAAACAGCTTGTAAATACACTTTATCACTAGAAAAAATAAAAATCCATTAAATGAGCTTTATGCAATCATTTAATATACTGCTCTTTTTGTAGCAATAAAGTGTTGTTTAAAATTGAGTCAGAACCCTAGAGTTCTATATAGAGCTCCACTGAAGAGTTCTTTAAAATTGAGTCAGAACCCTAGAGTTCTATATAGAGCTCCACTGAAGGGTTCTTTAAAATTGAGTCAGAACCCTAGAGTTCTATATAGAGCTCCACTGAAGGGTTCTTTAAAATTGAGTCAGAACCCTAGAGTTCTATATAGAGCCCCACTGAAGAGTTCTTTAAAATTGAGTCAGAACCCTAGAGTTCTATATAGAGCCCCACTGAAGAGTTCTTTAAAATTGAGTCAGAACCCTAGAGTTCTATATAGAGCCCCACTGAAGGGTTCTTTAAAATTGAGTCATAACCCTAGAGTTCTATATAGAGCCCCACTGAAGGGTCCTTTAAAATTGAGTCAAGAACCCTAGAGTTCTATATAGAGCCCCACTGAAGGGTTCTTTAAAATTGAGTCAAGAACCCTAGAGTTCTATATAGAGCCCCACTGAAGGGTTCTTTAAAATTGAGTCAGAACCCTAGAGTTCTATATAGAGCCCCACTGAAGAGTTCTTTAAAATTGAGTCAGAACCCTAGAGTTCTATATAGAGCCCCACTGAAGAGTTCTTTAAAATTGAGTCAGAACCCTAGAGTTCTATATAGAGCCCCACTGAAGGGTCCTTTAAAATTGAGTCAAGAACCCTAGAGTTCTATATAGAGCCCCACTGAAGGGTCCTTTAAAATTGAGTCAAGAACCCTAGAGTTCTATATAGAGCCCCACTGAAGGGTTCTTTAAAATTGAGTCAGAACCCTAGAGTTCTATATAGAGCCCCACTGAAGAGTTCTTTAAAATTGAGTCAGAACCCTAGAGTTCTATATAGAGCCCCACTGAAGAGTTCTTTAAAATTGAGTCAGAACCCTAGAGTTCTATATACACTCACCTAAAGGATTATTAGGAACACCATACTAATACTGTGTTTGACCCCCTTTCGCCTTCAGAACTGCCTTAATTCTACGTGGCATTGATTCAACAAGGTGCTGAAAGCATTCTTTAGAAATGTTGGCCCATATTGATAGGATAGCATCTTGCAGTTGATGGAGATTTGTGGGATGCACATCCAGGGCACGAAGCTCCCGTTCCACCACATCCCAAAAATGCTCTATTGGGTTGAGATCTGGTGACTGTGGGGGCCATTTTAGTACAGTGAACTCATTGTCATGTTCAAGAAACCAATTTGAAATGATTCGAGCTTTGTGACATGGTGCATTATCCTGCTGGAAGTAGCCATCAGAGGATGGGTACATGGTGGTCATAAAGGGATGGACATGGTCAGAAACAATGCTCAGGTAGGCCGTGGCATTTAAACGATGCCCAATTGGCATTAAGGGGCCTAAAGTGTGCCAAGAAAACATCCCCCACACCATTACACCACCACCACCAGCCTGCACAGTGGTAACAAGGCATGATGGATCCATGTTCTCATTCTGTTTACACCAAATTCTGACTCTACCATCTGAATGTCTCAACAGAAATCGAGACTCATCAGACCAGGCAACATTTTTCCAGTCTTCAACTGTCCAATTTTGGTGAGCTCGTGCAAATTGTAGCCTCTTTTTCCTATTTGTAGTGGAGATGAGTGGTACCCGGTGGGGTCTTCTGCTGTTGTAGCCCATCAAGGTTGTGCGTGTTGTGGCTTCACAAATGCTTTGCTGCATACCTCGGTTGTAACGAGTGGTTATTTCAGTCAAAGTTGCTCTTCTATCAGCTTGAATCAGTCGGCCCGTTCTCCTCTGACCTCTAGCATCAACAAGGTATTTTCGCCCACAGGACTGCCGCATACTGGATGTTTTTCCCTTTTCACACCATTCTTTGTAAACTCTAGAAATGGTTGTGCGTGAAAATCCCAGTAACTGAGCAGATTGTGAAATACTCAGACCGGCCCGTCTGGCACCAACAACCATGCCACGCTCAAAATTGCTTAAATCACCTTTCTTTCCCATTCTGACATTCAGTTTGGAGTTCAGGAGATTGTCTTGACCAGGACCACACCCCTAAATGCATTGAAGCAGCTGCCGTGTGATTGGTTGATTAGATAATTGCATTAATGAGAAATTGAACAGGTGTTCCTAATAATCCTTTAGGTAAGTGTAGAGCCCCACTGAAGAGTTCTTTAAAATCGAGTCATGAACCCTAGAGTTCTATATAGAGCCCCACTGAAGGGTTCTTTAAAATCGAGTCAAGAACCCTAGAGTTCTATATAGAGCCCCACTGAAGGGTTCTTTAAAATCGAGTCAAGGACCCTAGAGTTCTATATAGAGCCCCACTGAAGGGTTCTTTAAAATCGAGTCAAGAACCCTAGAGTTCTATATAGAGCTCCACTGAAGGGTTCTTTAAAATTGAGTCAGAACCCTAGAGTTCTATATAGAGCTCCACTGAAGGGTTCTTTAAAATTGAGTCAGAACCCTAGAGTTCTATATAGAGCCCCACTGAAGCTTTGTGTTTTCTCAGCACCCAGAATTAATTCAAAGACGAGTCGTTTGGTCTTTAGCATCCTGTTGGCTTTCCCACATGAAATAATAATAACTCTGCTGATTTCTGTGTGTGTTGTTGTATTATTATTTTGCCAGGGAACAGATCTGAGCTGCTCACGACTCAAACAAGGTTGTTTTTTTGTGAAATTGTTCCCAATTAACGTAATAATGTCTTTTGGCATGTGAATAATTCAGAGAAACAGTGCGGAAGATTCACAGTCGCGATTGCATTTGTGCTTTTGAATCTGAGGGTTATGAAAGAGAAACAGCAGTTGTTGTTGTTGTTTTTTTTGTACGTTTCTCATCTCGAATCGGAGCAGCTGCTGGTTTACAAACCACTGGTTTATATTTGTATTAAGCACAGATTATGACTAGTTGTCAACCGACTAGTCTAGTTTGTATGAAGAGAATCAAGGGCCGGTCGACGGTAAACATGGTGCTTCATCTGCCGAAGTCTTCCTGTTCTGATCAGACTGAAGATTATTTAAATGCTGCTGTCATTTAAAGCAATTACTGCGCTCCATTAAATATTAATGCAGGTTTTTCCTTCATCCTCAACCCGCGTTCGATCACATAGAGACATCTAACCATCACACTCACACTCTCACACACACACACACACAGCTGCTTCAAATTAAATTGATGTCAGCTTCTCTTGATGGAGCCACAAACAATAATTGGCTCCTAATGCTTCTGCCTATTTGTATAATGACCACTTGTATTAATTTCCTCCATGAATATGAGTGCAGGAGTAGCTGCTAATCAGAGTCAGCGGCGCACCGGCTGGTGTCTGCTTTATACACCGTGTCCTTCCTTAACCAAATGACAAGTGATGGTTTGAATGGACTCGGCTGTTTACCGCTGTGCCTCCTCTCTCATCTATATCTCACTTGCCTAGTATTCATATAATGATCTGTTCAAACCCTAACTCTAGAAGAAATGAATACTTGTATTCATAAAGGACGCATTAAATTGATCAAAGGTCACGTTTATAATGTTATAAAAGGAGTCAAATAAATGCTGTTCTTTTGAACTTTCTATGTATCAGTTTCCACAAAAATCTGAATTGTTTTCAACATTGATAGTAATCATAAATGTTTCTTGAGCATGTTAGAATGATTTGTGAAGGATCATGTGACACTGAAGACTGGAGTAATGATGATAAATTCAGCTTTGATCACAGGAATAAATTACACTTTACTATATATTCACATAGAGAACAGCTGCTTTACACTGGAGTAATATTTCACTGTTTACTGTATTTATGATCATATAAATGCAGACTTTAAAACTAAATATTTTTAAAAATCTGACCAACCCCTTCAGAACACCTCAGATATTTCTTTTCTCTCATCTCTGTGTACCTTTACCAAGAGAGACAGAAACACTTTCTGATGACTGACATGCAATTTCCTTCCATTAATAAATGTGCCAATTATCGCTCGGAACGTCTCACTGACAATCAGACAATAACGAGCGTCTGTGTGGGAGCGAGAAATAGACAGTGAGCGGTGGGCTGACAAAACCAAACCCGAAAGAGACACGTTTCTCCCGTGTGAGTGTGATAAATCCTGGAGTGAGTGTGTGTTTAAGTGCTTTTATAGATACGACGTGTGTTGAGCTCCGTGTGGATTCGCTGATCTTCAGATCTATGTATAGCACATAATTACACTTCAGCATAGACGCCCACACGAACTGCAGCTATTAGAGGAGCCATTGAGCTCACAGCATCAGTCCTGCATCGGCCATTACACCAGAGGAACGAGACCTGGAAGACCATTTCACTGACTGCAGACCTGGGCTAGAAAACTAAAACCATAAAAGAATGAAATACATGAAATTAACGTTAACTGAAATTAAGTGTAATATAAATAAATAAAAATAAAAAAAATAAAAAAAAATATATATATATACACACACATACACACACCAATCAGGCATAACATTATGACCTTCCTAATATTGTGTTGGTCCCCCTTTTGCTGCCAAAACATCCCTGACCCATCGAGGCATGGACTCCACTAGACCCCTGAAGGTGTGCTGTGGTATCTGGCACCAAGATGTTAGCAGCAGATCCTTTATGTCCTGTAAGTTGTGAGGCAGTGCCTCCATGGATCGGACTTGTTTGTTCAGCACATCCCACAGATGCTCGATTGGATTGAGATCTGGGGAATTTGGAGGCCAAGTCAACACCACAAACTCGTTGTTGTGCTCCTCAAACCATTCCTGAACCATTTTTGCTTTGTGGCAGGCGCATTATCCTGCTGAAAGAGCCACAGCCACCAGGGAATACCGTTTCCATTAAAGGGTGTACATGGTCTGCAACAATGCTTAGGTAGGTGGTACGTGTCAAAGTAACATCCACATGGATGGCAGGACCCAAGGTTTCCCAGCAGAACATTGCCCAAAGCATCACACTGCCACCGC
This sequence comes from Coreius guichenoti, assembly GCA_039654105.1. Lineage (NCBI taxonomy): Eukaryota > Metazoa > Chordata > Actinopteri > Cypriniformes > Gobionidae > Coreius > Coreius guichenoti. The sequence goes on along the minus strand of CM077190.1, from coordinate 34,124,687 downwards.
CGGCTTGCCTTCTTCCCATAGTGCATCCTGGTGCCATGTGTTCCCTAGGTAAGCCACGCACACGCACCCGCCCATCCACGTGATGTAAAAGAAAACGTGATTCATCAGACCGGGCCACCTTCTTCCATTGCTCCGTGGTCCAGTTCTGATGCTCACATGCCCACTGTTGGTGCTTTCGGCGGTGGACAGGGGTCAGCATGGGCACCCTGACTGGTCTGTGGCTATGCAGCCCCATACGCAACAAACTGCGATGCACTGTGTATTCTGACACCTTTCTATCAGAACCAGCATTAACTTCTTGAGCAATTTGAGCTCCAGTAGCTCGTCTGTTTGATCGGACCACACGGGCCAGCCTTCGCTCCCCACGTGCATCAATGAGCCTTGGCCGCCCATGACCCTGTCGCCGGTT
>CM077190.1:34074278-34121778 GCA_039654105.1 Coreius guichenoti | reverse complement strand
TGTGGATCTCCTGTGACTGTGTGTGTGGATCTCCTGTGACTGTGAATGTGGATCTCCTGTGAATATGTGTATGTGGATCTCCTGTGAATGTGTGTGTGGATCTCCTGTGACTGTGTGTGGATCTTCTGTGAATGTGTGTGTGTGGATCTTCTGTGACTGTGTGTGTGGATCTCCTGTGACTGTGTGTGTGGATCTCCTGTGACTGTGTGTGTGGATCTCCTGTGACTGTGAATGTGGATCTCCTGTGAATATGTGTGTGTGGATCTCCTGTGACTGTGTGGATCTCCTGTGAATGTGGATCTCCTGTGAATGTGTGTGTGGATCTCCTGTGAATATGTGTGTGTGGATCTCCTGTGACTGTGTGGATCTCCTGTGAATGTGGATCTCCTGTGAATGTGTGTGTGGATCTCCTGTGAATGTGGATCTCCTGTGACTGTGTGGATCTCCTGTGAATGTGGATCTCCTGTGAATGTGTGTGTGGATCTCCTGTGACTGTGTGGATCTCCTGTGAATGTGTGTGTGGATCTCCTGTGACTGTGTGGATCTCCTGTGAATGTGTGTGTGGATCTCCTGTGACTGTGTGGATCTCCTGTGAATGTGGATCTCCTGTGAATATGTGTGTGTGGATCTCCTGTGACTGTGTGGATCTCCTGTGAATGTGGATCTCCTGTGAATGTGTGTGTGGATCTCCTGTGACTGTGTGGATCTCCTGTGAATGTGTGTGTGGATCTCCTGTACTTCAGCTTGAGTTTGTTCAGTCTCGTTTCGGGCTGCTCTCGACCGCCGTGAGCGTTTTTGGAGAGTTTCAGTGATCACCTGCACCTTCATTTGCTCTCATGTTTACACTGATTTGAAATGCTGCCTTCGGTTCACATGTGACTCTGTTCTGCTTTCACCCATGATGCCCGGCACTTTACACTGTAAGTGGATGGAGTGGAAAATCACTTTAGGTAACCCAATATCTGTCTGCTTCACTCTCTTGTTTCCTGGTAACCATTCCATTGCTTTGCTCCATATGTACTGCAGTTCAACCGTTAGGAAGCTGCAGAAGCGTGCGCTGTTGAGCAGTGGATCTGTCAACTACTCTGATGATTGCACTGATAAAGCCTTTAATTCATCAGTGATCAGGTCCTTTATAATAATCACTTCTTTAATAATACATTATTATTTTTATTTCATTTGTTTAATTGATTTGATGAAGCTTTTGTTGTTGTTGTTGTTGTTGTTGTTATTGTTATTATTTATTATTATTATTATTTGGAATTTAAATAATGCATTTTCCCCACATTAACAATAATATTATTATTATTATTATTATTATTATTATTATTATTATTTAATTTGTTTATTTGATTTGAAGACGGTTTTGTTGTTGTTGTTGTTTTTATTATTATTATTATTTAGAATTTAAATAATGCATTATTTTCCCCACATTAACAATAAAATTATTATTATTAGTAGTAGTATTAGTATTAGTATTAATATTTGAAATTTAAATAATGCATTATTTTCCCCTCATTAACAATAAAATGATGATGATTATTATTATTATTATTATTAATAGTATTTTATTATTTATTAAATAATGCATTATTATAAATAATTGTTTTTTGTGCGGTATAATACAACTTTGAGGGAGTGTGTGCTTAATTGTCATGAAATAAATGTCATAATGCAAATAAGCTTCATTATTCTAATGCAAAACTTTTATATTGTTTTTTTTCTTGAATTTACCATATTTAATTTGAAAGCTTTATTATTATTATTATTATTTATTTTTTTTATTTTTTTTTGCAATTTAAATAATGCATTATTTTTTTCCCACATTAACAAAATATGTATTTATTATTTTATTATTATTATTATTTTATTATTATTATTATTATTATTATTATTATTACATTATTTACAATTTAAATACTGCATAATTAATATAGACAATTTTTGTGCATCACAATAATATGAATTTGCGGGAATATGTGCTTAATTATCATTCAATAAATGTCATAATGCAAATAAGCATGATCATCTTAATGCGAAACATTATTTTATATTGTTTTCTCTTGATTTTAGTGTGAAATATGATCTGGGCATGTTGTCATGAGATTGAATAGCCCAGTACAGTAAGTAAGTGTCTCTAAGGACTAAACAGAGCGGCCATCTCTCATCTGCCATAAACACACACGCTGATGGCCGTCCGAGACGCTCGCTTTGGTTTTGTTTGCCTGTTTGCTTTAGTAATTTGAGGGCCACATATAATCACCTTGGCAAGCCGAGCGCCCAGTGGATTTGTGGGTAATCCTCATTGATTTTTTTGTCTTCTCCATCCCTCTCAGTGGCACCATTTTGCTGATTACATCACAGGACTGTATGATAAAGCAACATCAACTCAATTGAATTCCATTCGCGCCGTATAGCTTCAGTTCTGGATCTGTCCAGTCGGGAATGGTGATATCCGAGGATTATTATATATCTGTGCATATGCCAGACTGACCCCTCGGCCCTTAACCACTCACCCACACGACGTCCAACTCATTAAATATTAACAAACAGTAATGGAAGACGATAAAAAGGAAAATTGCACATCATATGCAATACTTTGTTTTTATCAGCAGACGAGTCCTTTAATGAGAGCAGGAAGCCATCAAGTCAGATGTTATTTTTAGAGCCAGCATAAATCAAATTATGAGAAATAATTTATCATTCTCTGTCTTAATTTTCTGCAGAATTCAGACGCTTCCGCCCATCAGTGTGTCTTTGTGTTGTTTATGATGCATTTTAGCTCATTTGATGATGATTTTAGCTCCACTGCAGTACTTTCTGCAAAGCTTCTCAGATTTCTACACAAAATCATATTTTATTTGCCAAGCTTTTGGAGTGGTTTGTAGTGCATTTCTATGTGGTTGCTAGGGTGTTTTAGCTGGTTGCTAGAGTGTTTTATTGTGAAAAGAGTCATGCATCCTTTCATAAACCTCAAAATGACCTGTGATTGGCCAGTCGTCTTCCTCTGCTGATCTCAGGTCTGTCCAAGTGCTCTCCTGAGACCAGTGAAAGCAGAGCGTTTGATCATCTGCTGTTCCTTCTTGCCAAAGCTGAGAGGAAGATCTGCATGATTTACAGTCATATAGCTTTACAACAGTCACTTTCTCTGCAGACGTGACCTCGGGTTCAATACCAAGGCCATTTGGAAATGGGAAACTCGTAATAAAAGGTCAAAGAGCCTGAAAGCACTTGCAGAAACACAGTATTTACTTCACATGGGCCTGCGTGACTTTGTCGAGTGGAAATAAAGAGAGAATGTGATCGATATTGACGTTTTATGGAGCCGTTTTCACACACATCAACGCTTCTGCCATGATACGAATTTATTGAAACGTAAGAGGGAAATAAGAGGAAACCTGCCTTTAAATCTGTCACCGTGATTTGTGGATTTAGATGGGATTAACGTCTGTTCCTCCAGGCGCTCGTGTGTCTAAACCCTGCGTGTGTGTGTTTGTAGGTGGAGTGGCTGAAAAACGAGGAGATCATCGACCCCGCAGACGACAGAAACTTCTACATCACCATCGACCACAACCTGATCATCAAACAAGCACGTCTGTCCGACACCGCCAACTACACCTGCGTGGCCAAGAACATCGTGGCCAAACGGCGGAGCACAACCGCCACCGTCATTGTCTACGGTACGACTGAACGAATGATCATATAAATTTCTGCTTTCAGTATTTCAACCTTCTGTAACTTTGATTGTGTGAAGGCAAAGTCAGCGTAGGGTTATTATCGTTACTAAAACTACATTTGAAAAACATTGCGACAAAGACCTTGGTCGAAACGTTGCAATATATTAACGTTTCATGGGAGCAAATATAGCAGTGTGCCGTTTTTTTTCTTAATTTCTTTGCAAGGTAAACAACCAGTATTTCCTTTAAAAAAAAGTAATGGTTACTTTTGTGAAAAATTAATGTTGCATTACTTTTGGATTACTTTTATCGTCTACGGTACGACTGAACGAATGATCATTTAAATCTCTGCTTTCAGTGTTTCAACCTTCTGTTACTTTGATAGTGTGAAGGCAAAGTCAGCGTAGGGTTATTATCGTTAACTAAAACTATTAAACACATTTCTGTGATTAATTCTTATTGCGTAACAAAGACCTTGGTCGAAACATTGCAATATATTAAAGTTTCATGGAAGCAAATAGAGCAGTGTGCTGTTTTTTTTTTTTCTTAATTTTTTGCAAGGTAAACCAGTGTTTCCTTTAAAAAAAAGTAACTGTTACTTTTGGATTACTTTTATCGCCTATGGTACGACTGAACGAATGATCATTTAAATCTCTGCTTTCAGTGTTTCAACCTTCTGTTACTTTGATAGTGTGAAGGCAAAGTCAGCGTAGGGTTATTATCGTTAACTAAAACTATTCAAAACATTTCTGTGAATTGAAACACAGCCGAAATAAAATAAAACATGAATGTTAGTTGAAAAGTGTATTCCGTGACAAAGACCTTGGTCAAAAAGTTGCAATATAAAAGTTTCATGGGAGCAAATAGAGCAGTGTGCCTTTCATTTCCTTGCAAGGTAAACAATCAGTGTTTCCTTTAAAAAAAAATAAATAAAAAAAAAGTAACTGTTACTTTTGAGGAAGTAATGGATTACTTTTTCTCACCTGGGCTGAGCTTGCTTGTTTTTTAATAACAAAAAAAAGTTATATTTTGGTCAAATGTAAAGGCCCTGTGTACATTTCTGTGTTCATTTATTTATTTTTAATTAGTTTTAGTAACTTAATGAAATTGTCTTTATAACTTTGGAAATTGAACAGTGGATATCTAGTTCCCAGCATGCTTTGCATTGGACTGGATAAGGAGAATAAATGTTGAAATTAAGTGTCATTTTATTAGTTTTTTTGTAAAGGAAAAATACCTGTTAATGTTTTATGAGCAATGTCATCTTGTTCTTTAAATTTATGATCTAAATATGTTATATTTACCATGTGCTGTTCTAACTGTTGATTTTAACTGAGATAGATCAGATTAATTGGTTCCAGGGCCACAGAACAATTAGTTGGAACAAAAATGTGTGTTTATGCTAAGGTTCCTCCAAGTACTTTATTGATTGAACACAATTTCCTTAGAAATTGTCATAACTCAAAAAGATTGATGCAAACTGTTCTATTATTAGTATTATTATTATTTCTTTTAGGCTGTAGTAGCTTGTGTTTCCGTTAGCAAGCCTCAGTCCGTCTCCTCTGAAGTTGCCTTCGGTCAGATCTTGAAATTCCCTGGAGCTGGAAAATGTTTCTCTTAAGAACAGAAAACCGTGCTGACATGTTGCAAGTGTTTTAACCCCCTCCGCCGCTTCGAGTGTTGAAAGAATAATGTGGTGTAAATTTCCCTCCCGAAAGCAAACGCAACACTTTGACGTTGTGAAGTCGCACCTCGGCACCTGCTCCGAGTCTTTCAGGAGCTTTTCAACAAGTGAAAACACCCCACCTGCTGCGATCGCTTACTGTTTCCCTACAGATACAACCCCAGAGCTGGCAAACAGATGTTTCCTTTTCCCGAGCTGTTATAAATTGACTTCTCTTTCTCATTGTGAAGCCGATGTGATTATAAGCGCTCTCCAGTCTACCCTGAACTGGATGGATGGATAGATGGATGGATGGATGGATGGATGGATGGATGGATGGATGGATGGATAGATAGATAGATGGATGGATGGATAAATGGATGGATAAATGGATGGATGATAGATTTATGGATGGATAAATGGATGGATAAATGGATGGATGATAGATATATGGATGGATAAATGGATGGGTGGATGGATAGATAGACGGATGGATAGATAGATGGATGGATAAATGGATGGATAGATAGATGGATGGATAGATAGATGGATAGATAGATATGTGGATGGATAAAGGGATTGGATGGATGGTTGGATGGATAAAGGGATGGATGGATGGATGGAAAGATGGATAAATGAAGGGATGGATGATGGATGGATGGATGGATGGATAAATGGATAGATGGATGGAAAGATGGATAAATGGAGGGATGGATGGATAAATGGATGGATGGATGGATGGATGGATGGATAAATCGATAGATGGATGGATGGATAAATCGATAGGATGGATGGATGGATAAATCGATGGATGGATGGATAGATAAATGGATGGATGGATAAATGGATGGATAAATGGATGGATAGATGATGGATGGATGGATGGATGGATGGATGGATGGATAAAGGGATTGATGGATGGATGGATGGCTGGATGGATGGCTGGATGGATGGCTGGATGGATGGATGGATGGATGGATGGATGGATGGATAGATAGATAGATAGATAGATAGATAGATAGATAGATAGATAGATAGATAGATAGATTCTCCTCCATCCCTCACTGCTGACACACTAAACCCATCACACACTGCCGTTATTCAGAGCTCTTCTCCTCTCATGATCTCTGTAACCTCTGTCGTCCTGTCCCGAGGAGCGAGACGTGTGGTTGGGGTGAATCCAAGGGAAACTGTAAAAAAAGGGCTCAAATCTTTGATGGATTTCTGGAGACAAAAAGGTCACAATCCCTCACCTGCTCGTTCAGGCCTAAACACAGTCAGGGACGACATGCTTTGATCTCAGAAGAAATGAATCACAATGCGTCCTCCGGAGCGGCTCACACACACACACACACACACACACACACACACACACACTCAGAGAGACGGCCGGACGGACGGACACAGACTTTTAATCACAGAAAATGCATTTGGTCATATTCTGTCTTTCGAATGCCGCTTGTATTTTGATTTGTTCGTATGGCTTCAGTCACTTTCATTATATATGAAGCGTCCTGCTGTTGTGCTCCACTGAATAAAGGAAGTCACAGAAGAGTAAATGTTGACAGGTTTATTTTGGGGTGATTATTCCTTGAAGTGTGTCGCTCTGGCTTCTGCTCGAGCTCATCACTCGCTGTTGTGATAAACTGAGAATCGTTGGGTATCAAAGCTACAATCACTCTCTTCAGCCTCTTGAATCGTGTCTCACTGATTGATTGAAAGAGGAATCAGCGCTGCCGTACGCCACACAATCCCATGAGCCTTAGCGATAGTGTCGGAGTGTGTCGGTTTTCCATCAAATGAATAACTGAGTGAGTGAGGCTCATGAACGCCTCCTGCCTCTCTTCCCGCAGTGAACGGCGGCTGGTCGACGTGGACCGAGTGGTCGGTGTGTAGCAGTCGCTGTGGGCGTGGCTATCAGAAGAGGACGCGCAGCTGCACCAATCCGGCGCCGCTGAACGGAGGAGCCATCTGTGACGGTCAAGCCATCCAGAAACTGGCCTGTAACCCGCTGTGTCCAGGTATAGCGCTTCAGGAGCACCATAAGGCTTTGTGCTTTCGTCTGTATGTTTGTTTATCAGTCTGAGACCAATATTTCGAGACCGTTCTCTATAATGCTGATTTATACAGTGGCGCCGTATGTATTTACTTTGCTTCTTTGTTCATTTCACTGTTTTCCTTACAAGTTGTTATCAGCAGTAATTTACAATACGAGTAACAATTTAATTTTTTTTTTTACATATTAAAAAATAAGATTTAAATTAATCCTTATTTCAGCATTTAAATATAAAAATTGAGATCACATTGAAAATGTGGGATTTTTAAAAAAAATTATATTATTAATTATATTATATTATATTATGTTATATTATATTATATTATATTATATTATATTAATTATATTATATTATATTTTCACTTTTTTCATTTACAATTTATCAGCATCATTTGAGTAATTTACAATTTGCGTAATAATTTGATGTTTTATTTGTTTGTTTGTTTTTAGATTTTTAGATTCAAATTTAAAAATTTCATAGGATAAATAAATCCTTCTAAATAAAAAATTAATAAAATAAAAATAATCCCATATTTTTAATGTGTTCTCACATTATTATTTTATATTATATTATATTAATTACATTATATTATTATATTATTTTTACATGACACTTTTTTCATTACAAGTTATCAGCATAATAAGTGGAGTAATTTACAGTTTGAGTTGGATCTTTTACTTTTGTATTTTTAAATCTTTAGAAAATAACAAATACAAATAAATCTTTATTCAGCATTTAAATATAAAATCTTACTTTTTCAATGTGGTCTTAAATTTTAATATGTTATATTATATTTTATTATATTATAAAATTATATAATTTTTACATTATCAACATAATAATTGGAGTAATTTGCAATTGAAGTGACAATTACATTTTGTTATGTTTTTAAATCTTTTTTTTAAATGTTTTAAATCCTTACTTCAGCATTTTGAAAAATCTTTTTCAATGCGGTCTAAAATTTGATATATTGTATTAATGATATGATATTATATTATATTAACTAATATTATATATTATATTAATTATATTATATTTACATTACACTTTTTTCATTACAGGTTATCAGCATAGTACCGTAATTTGAGTAATTTGCAATTTAAGTGATGATTAAATTTTATATATTATATTTACATTGCACTTTTTTTCATTTTCAAGTTATCAGCATAGTAATTTGAGTAATTTAACATTTGAATTTTAGGAAGAATTATTATATTATGATAGCAAATAAGATGATAAAATTGCTTACAAAGACATTAGTTTGAAGATTTAGTGTATATTTATTTAAAAGTACTTGAAAAAGGATCATTATCCATTGAGAAGGCTGCGGTGGACTGGCCGGTGATGTGATGAATGTGTTCTGGTCTCTTGACTGCAGTGGATGGCCTGTGGACGGAGTGGAGCAAATGGTCGACGTGTGGGACGGAGTGCACTCACTGGAGACGGCGGGAGTGCAGCGCACCGGCCCCCAAGAACGGCGGGAAGGACTGCGAGGGAACGGTGCTCCAGTCCAAGAACTGCACAGATGGGCTCTGTATGCAGAGTGAGTGCCATTTATAACACAGCTACAGGCTTTCCACACACACCTTTCTCTCAGCATCCAGAAATCCCATATCACACCTCACACTCTTTCACCCTCTTCACCCGTCTTTCACTGCAAAAAAATCTGTTGTTTCGTTTTCCAGTTAAAATAACACATTTCCAAAGCAAAATGAAAACCTGTTTTCAGAGGATGTATCTTGGATTAAGCTTTTTTTTTTTTTTTTTTTTACCTCACTCTGTGTTTTTGCTCGTTTGAATTCAAATCTAACAAAATATACTGAGGTTTTTGATTAAAATTAGCTTTTGAGAACAGGTCTTTTCTATGGAAGCTTGTTTCCATCACGGAATGAAAAACAAAAAAGGTAATTCCGAGTTTATTTCTCACAATTCTGAGGTTTTTTTAATCTCACAATTCCGAGTTTTATCTCACAATTCCGAGTTTATATCTCCCAATTCCGAGTTTATATCTCCCAATTCCGAGTTTATTTCTCACAATTCCGAGTTTATATCTCACAATTCCGAGTTTTTTTTCTCACAATTTCGAGTTTATATCTCCCAATTCCGAGTTCATATCCCACAATGCCGAGTTTTATCTCACAATTTCGAGTTTATTTCTCACAATTCCGAGTTTATATCTCACAAGTCCGAGTTCATATCCCACAATGCCGAGTTTTATCTCACAATTTCGAGTTTATTTCTCACAATTCCGAGTTTATATCTCACAAGTCCGAGTTCATATCTCACAATTCCGAGTTTTATCTCACAATTTTGAGTTTATTTCTCACAATTCCAAGTTTATTTCTCACAATTCCGAGTTCATATCCCACAATTCCGAGTTTTATCTCACAATTCTGAGTTTATTTCTCACAATTCCAAGTTTATATCTCCCAATTTCGAGTTTATATCTCACAATTCTGAGGTTTTTTTTAATCTCACAATTCCGAGTTTTATCTCACAATTCCGAGTTTATATCTCCCAATTCCGAGTTTATATCTCCCAATTCCGAGTTTATTTCTCACAATTCCGAGTTTATATCTCCCAATTCCGAGTTTATTTCTCACAATTCCGATTTTTATCTCACAATTCCGAGTTTATTTCTCACAATTTCGAGTTTATATCTCACAATTCCGAGTTTTTTTTCTCACAATTTCGAGTTTATATCTCCCAATTCCGAGTTCATATCCCACAATGCCGAGTTTTATCTCACAATTTCGAGTTTATTTCTCACAATTCCGAGTTTATATCTCACAAGTCCGAGTTCATATCTCACAATTCCGAGTTTTATCTCACAATTTTGAGTTTATTTCTCACAATTCCAAGTTTATTTCTCACAATTCCGAGTTCATATCCCACAATTCCGAGTTTTATCTCACAATTTCGAGTTTATATCTCACAATTCCGAGTTTATATCTCCCAATTCCGAGTTTATTTCTCACAATTCCGAGTTTATATCTCCCAATTCCGAGTTTATTTCTCACAATTCCGATTTTTATCTCACAATTCCGAGTTTATTTCTCACAATTCCGAGTTTATATCTCACAATTCCGAGTTTTTTTTCTCACAATTTCGAGTTTATATCTCCCAATTTCGAGTTTATATCTCACAATTCTGAGGTTTTTTTTAATCTCACAATTCCGAGTTTTATCTCACAATTCCGAGTTTATATCTCCCAATTCCGAGTTTATATCTCCCAATTCCGAGTTTATTTCTCACAATTCCGAGTTTATATCTCCCAATTCCGAGTTTATTTCTCACAATTCCGATTTTTATCTCACAATTCCGAGTTTATTTCTCACAATTCCGAGTTTATATCTCACAATTCCGAGTTTTTTTTCTCACAATTTCGAGTTTATATCTCCCAATTCCGAGTTCATATCCCACAATGCCGAGTTTTATCTCACAATTTCGAGTTTATTTCTCACAATTCTGAGTTTATATCTCACAAGTCCGAGTTCATATCTCACAATTCCGAGTTTTATCTCACAATTTTGAGTTTATTTCTCACAATTCCAAGTTTATTTCTCACAATTCCGAGTTCATATCCCACAATTCCGAGTTTTATCTCACAATTTCGAGTTTATATCTCACAATTCCGAGTTTATATCTCCCAATTCCGAGTTTATATCTCCCAATTCCGAGTTTATTTCTCACAATTCCGAGTTTATATCTCCCAATTCCGAGTTTATTTCTCACAATTCCGATTTTTATCTCACAATTCCGAGTTTATTTCTCACAATTCCGAGTTTATATCTCACAATTCCGAGTTTTTTTTCTCACAATTTCGAGTTTATATCTCCCAATTCCGAGTTCATATCCCACAATGCCGAGTTTTATCTCACAATTTCGAGTTTATTTCTCACAATTCCGAGTTTATATCTCACAAGTCCGAGTTCATATCTCACAATTCCGAGTTTTATCTCACAATTCTGAGTTTATTTCTCACAATTCCAAGTTTATATCTCCCAATTTCGAGTTTATATCTCACAATTCTGAGGTTTTTTTTAATCTCACAATTCCGAGTTTTATCTCACAATTCCGAGTTTATATCTCCCAATTCCGAGTTTATATCTCCCAATTCCGAGTTTATTTCTCACAATTCCGAGTTTATATCTCCCAATTCCGAGTTTATTTCTCACAATTCCGATTTTTATCTCACAATTCCGAGTTTATTTCTCACAATTCCGAGTTTATATCTCACAATTCCGAGTTTTTTTTCTCACAATTTCGAGTTTATATCTCCCAATTCCGAGTTCATATCCCACAATGCCGAGTTTTATCTCACAATTTCGAGTTTATTTCTCACAATTCCGAGTTTATATCTCACAAGTCCGAGTTCATATCTCACAATTCCGAGTTTTATCTCACAATTCTGAGTTTATTTCTCACAATTCCAAGTTTATATCTCCCAATTTCGAGTTTATATCTCACAATTCTGAGGTTTTTTTTAATCTCACAATTCCGAGTTTTATCTCACAATTCCGAGTTTATATCTCCCAATTCCGAGTTTATATCTCCCAATTCCGAGTTTATTTCTCACAATTCCGAGTTTATATCTCCCAATTCCGAGTTTATTTCTCACAATTCCGATTTTTATCTCACAATTCCGAGTTTATATCTCCCAATTCCGAGTTCATATCCCACAATGCCGAGTTTTATCTCACAATTTCGAGTTTATTTCTCACAATTCCGAGTTTATATCTCACAAGTCCGAGTTCATATCTCACAATTCCGAGTTTTATCTCACAATTTTGAGTTTATTTCTCACAATTCCAAGTTTATTTCTCACAATTCCGAGTTCATATCCCACAATTCCGAGTTTTATCTCACAATTCTGAGTTTATTTCTCACAATTCCAAGTTTATATCTCCCAATTTCGAGTTTATATCTCACAATTCCGAGTTTATTTTTTTATTCCAAGGCGGAAGCAAGCTTCATACTTATCTTACACATTTTTTGTTTAAGGATGTTTATATGCTCTTCCTGGATCTTTGCAGTGTCTTTCTGTCCTTTCTCTCTCGTCAGGATAGCTGTTGTCATCTAACAGATTGGGTTGAAATATATTTTGGTGTTGGAGAAAAAATATGTGACTGTCGGTCACGTCAGCCGCAGTGTAAATATAGCCTGTGTGATGTGATCCTGGATGTAATTACTCCACTCACAGGCCAGCATTCAGCAGCTATATTTAAAATAATGATAAGGGATTATATCGTACTTACAGAAAGTTTCATAATTGCTCCACGTCTATGATTACTATGATTTGGACCCTGTTTTAAAAAGCACAGGAGTCACAGAGAGAGAGAGAGAGTGAAATCACAGCCGCTCAGACTCTTTCTCAGCTGCTTTTTTAGTGAAGGCAAATATTATACGTGTTGACAAGCAGTTTTATGATTCTTCAACTCTTTGAGAAGATGCTTTAAACGCACGTAAGTGAGAAAACAGAAAATGTTCTTCTGTGCTCATTCATTAAAAAGGAACAGTTCACCTAAAAATGATCATTTTGTCATCATTTACTCGCTTTTGTGCCATTCCAAAACCATAGACTTTTTTTTTAGTTTAGCCGAACGTTCATGCTGCTCTTTTCCATGCAGTTAAAGCAGATAGTGAGGATCCGTTAAGGACTAAAAAACACCATACGACTAAGTGAGTAAGAATAAGCACTCATTTTGAGTTTTACTTGAGAAAAAGTACTTGATTTTTAATGTACTTGAGTATTAAAAGTAAAAGGTGCTGATCGATGAACCGACTGACGTCCACATGTAAGCATTTCAGCAGATTTAATTCACAAATAACTGACAGTCATGACCTAAATACCATTATCCGTGCTCTTGGCTCATTTTGACCGGATCAGTGAATCAGTGAGTCCTTGACTCAAGAACAGCAGCGATCGAATCAGTCTGATTCGCTAATGATCAGTGTGATTTGTGAATCAACGGTTCACTGAAAAGAATCAACTCATTCATGAATCAGACATCACTCTTTTTCAGTTTGAGATAACGAGGAACGGAATGTTTTTATGGAATTAGTGGAGTAAAAGTAAACATTTCCCAAAATAAAAATACACTTGAAAAATAAATTTTGGAGGAGGGCTCATTTGTTTGTGAGAGTCTAATGTATACGATCATAGAGTGCTCAGTGCTCAGATTATTGAAGAATGATGATGGAGGGCAAATCGTTCAAACGACATCTGACATAAACAATATTTCATGGATTTAATTCTTTTGTGGACAAAAAGTGCTGTTGGATGTTTTGTGTGACGTCTTTTTTTTTATCTTGCGATCGCTATTTCATAACAAAGGTATGAAGTCCCGTTTTGATTTTGCATGCTGTCATTTGCACTCCCGACACAAATTACAATATTACTGTTGCTGGAGCATCTATATCATAAAACAGACACCGTAGATTGACACTAAACCCTTATAGGATTAGTTCACTTTAAAATTTAAATTTCCTGATAATTTGCTCACCCCCATCTCATCCAAGATGTTCATGTCTTTCTTTCTTCAGTCGAAAAGAAATTACGTTTTTTGAGGAAAACATTCCAGGATTTTTCTCCACATAATGGACTTCAATGGCAACCAACGGTTGAAGGTCCAAATCAATGCAGTTTCAGAGGAAGGGCTTCAGAGGCTCTGCACCATCCCAGAGGAATAGGGTCTTATCTAGACAAACCATCGGACATTTTCTAAAAAAATAAACATTTATATACCTTTTAACCTACTCTGCGACGTGCCACAGATTGCGCAATCATGTCAGAAAGGTCATGCTAGACGTAGGCGGAAGTACCGCCCCAAGCGAACGTGCAAAGACTAATACAAACGCCCTTTACAAAAAAACTTCATCTCTAACTTCAAAATCGTCCAGCATCATTGTTTAACCTTTTTTTGCTAAAGGGCGTTTGTATTAGTCTTCACACGTGCACTTGGGGCGGTACTTCCGCCTACGTCTAGCGTGACCTTTCCGACGTGATTACGTAATCCGTGGCGCGCCGCAGAGCAGCTCAAGATGAGCAATTTAGGTTAAAAAGTATATAAATGTTTATTTTTCTTGAAAATGGCCAATGGTTTGTCTAGATAAGATCCTATTCCTCTGGGATCGTGCAGAGCCTCTGAAGCCCTTCCTTTGAAACTGCATTGATTTGGACCTTCAACCGTTGGTTGCCATTGAAGTCCATTATGTGGAGAAAAATCCTGGAATGTTTTCCTCAAAAAACTGAATTTGTTTTCCACTGAAGAAAGAAAGACATGAACATCTTGGATGAGATGGGGGTGAGGAAATTATTAGGAAATTTTCATTTTGAAGTGAACTACTCCTTTAAGGTGTGTGCACACCAGAAGCAAAGTGAATATTCGTTAGTGTATAATATTCAAAGTGAATATATGTTGGAGATAACTACTATTGCTGGTCTGTACCTGTTGTGTAAGTCCCAAATATGCCAAACGCTGACGTGCCTGGGTTCACAGCGCCATACAGAGGCGCACACAACTCTGTGAATTTCACCGTCTTCTCCAGGAACTGCGCCCGGATGACAGCCACTTCCAGCGCTACTTCAGGATGACGGGTGCCCAGTTTGATGAACGGACATGTCAATAAGCTCTTCACTGATTGGCTTGCGCGACAACGCGAGCGGAAAACTCGATTGAGGCGTGTCGCCCACTTTGCATCATTCGCGTCGCCCAGTGCAAATTCACGTCTATTTGCATCTTTGCATTGACTTTGTATGCAGTCTACTCGCACAAATAACTAAATTCGCGTTTGGTGTGCACACACCATTAGACCGTTCAAATTATGTTTAAGTTGTTAACATTATTAATATTTTTCGACAGTATTCCAGGGGCGTGCGCTCCATATAAGCTGCGAATGCTCTGCATACCCTGCCATCCATGGACTCGTTAATTAATATTAACACTATAAATTACTATAAATTCCCTAGTTTGAGGTGTACCATACAGCTTGCAAGATAACATTGTGGTAATACTTGTGTAACTGTCCGTCATTTATTTATTCGCCAAACAATGTTAATTTTCTTCAAATCCGCCATTTACGGAGGGTTTGGGGCATGTTTTATTTATAATAGGCTACTAATATTATACTTATTTTTAATTATTAATATAAAAAAATACTTAAATGGACACCTGCCATGTTTCTTATTTGTCGTCTCTGATTTAAATCAGACCATGTCTTTTACTGTGTCATAAGCCGATGGCGCTGTACCGTTTAAATTTGAAGTATGTATTTTCTGCAACAGTAGTGCCACCTAGCGGATTTGCAAAAATACAGCATGTTTTCCATAAACGCCCATTTTGCGTGGGGCGCCTCCCTCAACATCACAATCACAGCTCTTACAGGTGCTTAATTATGAAGGCATGTCCCAACAGGTAGAAGTAACTTTCAATAAAAGGTCCAAAATATTAGAAATACTTTTAACTGTGCTGCTATTTGCCATGAGAGTAAGCAACCGAGTCTGTCTAGAATGATGACAAAGGCTTTACGTTTGCTCCAAAAAATCAGTGGGAAAGTCCAAAGGGTTCCAGCTGTGTTCAGGATGAGGATCTTTTTCCATTGCAGATGTAAAGGTCGTGATTTTCTGTTCAGTGCATCCAGTAAACAGTAACCTGATTCTCTGCTGTTTGGCATTGATTATACATGCAGAGGTTGGGAAGGCCAGAGGAGATTTGAAACTAAACGTTTCCCTCTTCTGAAGCGTCCCGTGTTTGTCTGCTAATCCTCCCTTCACTCGTCTCTCTCTCGTCTGCCAGCTCAATTGCAGTTTGGAAATGCAAAAACAAGAACGACACGGAAAAAGCAGCGAGAGTGTTTGCTTTAATAAACGTTGAGTTTCATATTCATTCTGATTAGGTCATGAAAATGAAATGGCCAGGGGTCGCAGAGATGCAGAGCAGATTGAATCAGACGTCGTTAATGATAATCAGGAATCTAATTACTAGTTTGATTTGGCGTGTAAATGATGAGCAAGTGTATCGATCAGAGTCTCAGAGGAATCATCTGTCTGTATCTCTGATGTTAGACTTTCTTCATCACTTTTACAAGCTCAGTTTCAATGCATCATAAAACACTACAGTTTGACTTCAAAGAAAATCATGCTTTTTGCTATAATGCATGTCCTATAACAGTATTAGACTGCAAAAAAATACAGGAATACATTTTGAATATTTTTTTCTGACCCCACTGGCAGATATTTGTTCTTAATGTTTTTTGATGAATTTTTCATTACTTAATATCTCCAGTCATTTTGCATCTCCAGTAAATGTGTCTTGATTTAAGAATCTTTAGATGTTTGTGCTGGAAGACGAGACAGAAACACTGAGAAATGTATTGTGGGCCGTTCTCTTGGTGGTCGAGTGATTTTGTTGTTAACTGAGCTTTCAGGAAACGCTGTGATCTCAGAGATTGAAGTCATTTCTGTGCCATTTGAATTTTCATATTTTCCCTGTGAAATGCATTGTGGGAGCATTACTTCTGTGCAGATTGATGGCTAGTTTGTGGGGAATATAAAACCCATAACATTATAGATTTAGGCTCACTTCCCTTGATTGATTTTTTTCCCCTTTCTCCAGCTAAAAGGGTGAAACCACTTATGTGCATGCTAATGACCGCTTCACTGGAATCCACATTATCTGAAAGCTCACATTATTGCAAATATCATTGGACATGAATTACACTTGATACGTGAACTCACCTCGTCCAGTTCATGCCGTTAGAAAGCAGTTACGGAGCGTTTCCTCTGCGTTAATGGCATCTTCCAGTGCCCGTTTGTAATGTGTTGAGAGAGAAAGTTATTTGCTTTTTGAGTTTTTAAAGTGCTCAAATTGTGTTTCAGGTGCAGGTCAGATTGAATTTGAAGTCTTTTTCTCCATTTGGCTCTATAGTTTTAACCTTTCTCGCTTTAGCCGTGAGTTGTGCGCTCGATGGGTCCGGCTGCTGTGTTTGTGTGCAGCTTCGGCTGTCTGTCTTTGTTATGATGTTGCTTTTCTGGGCTTTGGTTACTTAACGCACAGACAGATGACATTTTCTTGACATATCGATCCACGGAAAGGGCACGACAAACGCAAGGGCAAACACCGGCTTTTTCTTCTCCAAGAAACTAAATCTTGTGCAGATTTTTTGCAGTATGAAACCTAATATTTACACAGTTACATTTCATATGAAGCGACAGCGAGCACTAATAAAACACATCATGATATCCTTTGAGATATGTTGGAGTAACATGTAAAAAAACCTGATAATCACTCAGCTGCCATATATCATGTGACACCATTTATTTATTTACATCTGACTCTAATGTGATCTGAACGTGAAATTATATTCATGTTTTTGCGTTGTGACATTATTTTAATGCATGTTTCCCCACAAATTCTCAGTGT
The DNA here is from genome assembly GCA_039654105.1 of Coreius guichenoti. Taxonomy (NCBI): domain Eukaryota; kingdom Metazoa; phylum Chordata; class Actinopteri; order Cypriniformes; family Gobionidae; genus Coreius; species Coreius guichenoti. The sequence goes on along the minus strand of CM077190.1, from coordinate 34,103,957 downwards.
AATTGAGAGATTATTTTTAATTATGAGAATTTGAGCCGTTTAATAGTGATGAAGATAATCAGAATTCATTGTGTTTGTATAAACCAATTTCTTTCTTTTTCATCTTAATTTTGGGCTGTAATGTGACCTGAACATCTGTTTGTGAGATTGACTGGCTCATTTCAGGAAGACGCACGGGTCAAAGGTCACATGAGTTCCTCGCAGCACCACATCTCTGTCGATTTCATGCACATAAACGCTCCATCCATCAGCGCTTTGATTTTCTGTCCATCGATGGATCTGCCGGTCTGCCTGACTGTTTTCTACGCCTAAATGAGACTTCTGTGCTGTCTGTCGTTCGTGTCTGCAGCTTTTTTTGCAGGTTTATTTATGCACCACCATTCTTTTTCAGTAGGAAGTTATGAATTTTTTTTTTTTTTAAATCATGCTTTTGTACATCATAATTGTGACATAAAAAAAGTTGAAATTATTATATGCTTATCATATTCATGAGATGAAAAGTCGAAATTATGGCAAGCAATAATTGCCAAAAAACTTGACATTGACCGAAGTCAAAATTATGAAGTTACTGTATAAATATACTGTATAATTATATAGAAGATACTGTATAATTATAACATGAAAAGTCAAAATGAATAATAAGTTGAAATTGTGATTTTCAAGTCATGAATATGACGTGTCGAAATTATAACAAAAGCAAAAGTCGAAATTGACAGTCAAAATTGACGTCTTAATTATGACATTAAAAAGTCAGAATTATGACATAAAAAGTTTAAATTATGCCATACTAAGTCGAAATTGACAGTCTTAATTATGACATTAAAAATGTGAAATTATGACACTAAATCAGAATTATGAAAGTCGACATTGACATGTCAAAATTGACTTAAAAAGTCATAACTGACAGTCAAAAGTCATTTGTTAGATAAAAAGTTGACACAATTGATCATTGATCATTAGTCACAGAAAGTCATAATTTCAACTTTTTGTCAATTTCGATTTTTATAATTCTAATTGTGTGTCATATTTAGACTTTTTATGTAAATGTCAACTTTTTATCTCATAATTTCAATTTAAGTCAGAATTTCAACTGTCAATTTCGACTTTCATAATTCCAATTTAGTATGTCATAATTTAGACTTTTTAATGTCATAATTTTGATTTAAGTCAGAATTTTGATTTTTTTAAGTCATTATTTCAACTCTTTAAGTCAGAATTTCCACTTGTCAATTTCGACTTTCATAATCTACTTTTTTTTTCCTTGTGGCAGAATTTTTTTTCTCTCATAATTTTGACTTTTTTTATCTCATAATTTCTTCTTTTTTTTTTATGTGGTGGAAATGTGCTTCCATAGGAAATGCATCAGAACAGGAAAGAAAACCGCACTATTGGACCATTTCATGGAAGCGCTCTCTCTCTCTCTCTCTATATGCAGATATGCTTGCGTCGTTGGGGTCTGTCGTCCTTCTCGAGTCAGTGCGGATGTGATTTCAGGCCGTTCCTCATGCTACATTAGCGGCCGTCTCTCGTCTAATAGCGTCCAGCTCCCAGAGTGCAGCAGAGAGGCCGATTCCTCATGTCCGTGTGTCAGATGTGAGGCTGCGAGTGCTTTTGACTCATTGACTCCACGACTGTTTATCAGCTTAAAACGATCTATCCCGCTCGCTCGTTAGTCCTAATGAAGCACTAAAACGCGTCTGACGGATGGTGCCGTTCCCTCGCGCGTCTGCGGCCGCCTCGTTTGTCTGCAGAAAGAGTCCAGGAGAGGGTGAAAGTGACACCAAATGGAGAAGAATCACCCTCGGCTGCCGTCATCGCTCATGTCTTTGTTTGGCTTGTTTGATTTTGTTCAATCCGATTGTGTTGAATTTGATTTTCATCCCTCACCCTCCATCCCTCCCTCTCTCCCAAAGGTTCCTTATATCAGAAGTCCTCCGAACACACAGACAAGAGCAATGCTCTGCCACATCCATGTGAGTCCTTCATTTCATTGATTTCTGTTTGCATGTCTCCAAACCTTCCTCATTTCCTCCTTTTTATTCCTTTTCTCCAATCATACCATCTCTATCCCTTTCAGAGTCTTTCAGTGCTGAAACAAAAACCCATCTTAAACTAGCCTAAGGTTGTTTGGTCACCCAATCTGGTCTGTTTGGCTGGTTTTAGAGAGGTTTTGGGCTTGTGTCAAGCCTGGGAGACCAGTTTTATACTATTTGCTCACCTAGTCTGGTCTGGTTTTTTGGTTTTAGAGGTGTTTGGGGTTTGTGTTAAGCCTGGGCGACCAACTAAACCAGCTTAGATAGACCAGCAAAACAGACCAGAACAGGTGCTCAAACCACCATAGACTTGCCAGTCTAAGCTGGCTTAGATGGACTCCTCGGCTTGATACAAGTAAAACAGACCAGACTACTCACTTTAGACAGTCTAAGGTGGTTTGGCCACCTAGTCTGGTCTGTTTTGCTGTTTTTAAAGGGTTTTGGGGCTTGTATCAAGACTGGGAGACCAGCTTATACTGTCTAATCTAAGGAGGTTTGCTCACCCAGGTGTTTGGGGTTTGTGTTAAGCCTGGGTGACCAACTAAACCAGCTTAGATAAGCTTAGACCAGCAAAACAGACCAGACTGGGCGACCAAACCACCATAGACTAGAGTCTAAGGAGCTTTGCCAGTCTAAGATGGTGTAAGATGGTTTAGATGGACTCTCAGGCTTGATACAAGCAAAATAAACCAAACTACATGACCAAACTACCTTAGACTAGACAGTCTAGGTTGTTTGGTCACCTGGTCTGGTCTGTTTTGCTAGTTTTAGAGGGATCTATCACCTAGTTTTGTCTTTTTATCTGATTTTAGAAGGGTTTTGTGCTTGTGTGAGTCATGGGAGAATATCTTAGACCAGCTAAGACCAGTTTCAAGCTGCATTCAGCTGTTTTTTTTTTTTTTACAATATTAATCCTTCGTATCACAAATTGAAAGGAATATTTCACCCCAACTTGTAAATTTGTCAATTTCGTTCCAAACACAAAAAAAGATATCATGGAGAACGTCTTAGTCTTTTAGTCTTAGTTAATGTGGTTCAATAAAAAAAATGTATTCAGTGTTTTCAGTATGAAGTCATACAGGTTTGCAACAACATGAGGATGAATAAATGTTGACAGGATGTTCCCAGTGTAAGTGTGTGTGTGTTTTTGGTGTGGCGTGCGGCTCTTCTCCGGCCTTGAGCCCAGGGCGTCTCTTTCACACATGGCTGCTGTGATCGCTGGCTGAGGAAATGTGTCTGTCTCTCGCCCGCCTCTCCAGTGCAACCGCTCAATAATCCTTTTCATTTCCACCCTGTTTTCTTCTCTCTCTCTCCTCGTGCTGTTCTACCTACAGTCCCTCATGTTCAAAGAAGCGTATTAATCTCAGCGATACATTTTAATGCTCACCCCTGGTGAGTGTGCCGCTCTATCATCAAAGTACGAGCGCCGGACGGAAGGGTTGCACGGGTAGATGATATCGGAGGATTTTCATCATTCCGGCTCGATTTGCTGCGTCCATACGGACCAGAATATGAGCAGCTTTATGGTCCAGTAGAGAGTCATCATTTACCCTGATATCTTTGTTAAAGATGAAAGTTTATGAATAATACAGAAGATCCCTCTGTTTGCAGAGAAATGAGGGAGTATCCGTGTCAGCCGACTGACCAGGAATAGATTTTTGCATTTGCTCGCCGTCCGCACAGGTCAGGTCTCTCTCGCTCATTTGGGATGCGGTGCGGGTGCGACCGTGTCAAAGTGGCCGCGCGTGGAAACGTCGGGCAGCCTTCGGGCTTAGAGTCTGGCAGGTAATCAAACCCCGTTAGCCGGCCTCTCTTCGCCCCGCAGGCTCCCTGAGATCACAGGCCGGTCGATAGGATCAGTTCCTCTCGCGCTCATGACCGTATCCCAACCCTGAACCCGTGCCGTCTTCAAACGGGCCCACTGAACCGGCCTGGAGGAACTGAGGTCTTAAAGTCACCACTCACCAAAACTGACAATTCCTATGTTTTATGGAGTATTGCAGTGTTTATTATAAATGATTTATCTGTGCACATTAGGGGTGAAACTGTTCTCGGTAAAAAATCGAACCATACGGTTCTCCACCCACGGTTCAGCACGCACTGGCACCGCGGTTCATCTCAAAACTGGCGACGCATCTATAGTATGGTTTGTTGAAGAAAATAACAAGTAAAATAGACAGACAGAGTTAGGTTAATGTATGTTTCTGTCGATGGATACACTCTCTGGCTTCCCAATACATTACAACAGCGATGATCAAAAAGCGTGGACAAAACAGTCACTCTTGTGTGCGAGTGCGTCTGCTCGAACGTGACCAGTCATTTCCGCCGTCATCACCGGGTGTTGATAGAGACCTGAACACCACATGATGCTATTTGTGTTTAAACTAAACTCATTTAAGCCTTCCCAATTTAAACATTCAAGAGCAAGACGCGAAAGAGTACTTGTGCGTGCTGAAAGGAGATTTGTGTGTGTGTGTGTGTGTGTGTGTGTGTGTGTGTGTGTGCACCTGAAGCGCGCAAATATTGAATTCTCTTTCAAGTCTTGCGCTTGAATGGACAAATTCACACAAAAATGATGTCAACATGCCCGTCTTGGTGAGTAATCCTAGCAAACATAGTAGGTTATGTCTTCAGTAAAACGTAAACAGTGGAGAAAGACGTGTGTTCATGTACTGGATCTGTGCATTATCTCTTAAAGGGACAGAAGCCTTTTCCTGCTGTCTGTGTTTTTAATGTTAATCAAACAACAAATGACACAGAAATCACTCACTGCTCTTGACTGAATAGCTTTTGTAACTTCAATAATGATTCATCTTTATTTAATTTATACAGTGAAGATTATAATATGCAATGCTGTTTTATATTTAATTACTTTATTCAATTTCTGTACCTGAAAAACTTGAAAAGCACTGTTTATTTTAAATGCATCTTTGCTCTATTGTATGTATTTGTGCTGTTGCTTGTAGTTTGATTATTTGTTCTTATTTTGTTCATTTTTATTTGACATATGTCCTAATTTCCCTGAACGTGGCACATACCGAACCGTACCGAAACCGTGACACAAATCGAACCGTGAGTAATTTGAACCGTTCCACCCCTAGTGCACATCATTATTGTTTTAATAATCTTGAATCAGAATAACTTCATCTCTTCTCTTCTCTGATGATGAGGGCGGGGCAACCTGTCACTCACATGAGATCCACCAATAGCAAACCACAACCATCCAATCAATTCCCCACAGACAAAATCAAGCCCCACCCTACATTTGTTCTTGTTTGAGAAGCGTTTCACTCGATATACGGCACAATAGAGAAGAAAAGACCTGCGCAAAGTCTGTTTTGTGCAAACCTCCTCTTTCAGGACGTAGTTTTAAAGGAACTGTTCAGCCAAAACAAAAAGAAAATTATCATTTATTCACTTTCACATTGTTCCAAACCTGTAGGAGCTTCTTCCTTTCACAAAAGGAGGTGTTTTTGTTATTTTTTACATCTTGACAGTAAAAACAGCGTGAACATTCTGCTAAACATCTGCTTTTGTGAAGAAAGTCATACAGGTTTGAGTTTGGGAACGCAATATGAAACATAAATCCTCCCAAATGTGCGAAGCAAAAGAGAAGGTTTTCAGGCAAAATAAAAGCTTGATAGTTTAATGTTTGAAAATGAGTATTAGTAAATATTAGTATTAGTCTAATTTGAATGTAAAGTACTGTAAGTTGTACTGTAAATTAAAATTATTATTGTATTATTTTTTTTAAATACTTGCTTTATTTCAAAGTGAAATATTGCAATAGTAATATGTATTATTTTATTATTATATTTTATTATTAATAATAATTCATAATGATAATAAAATATTTTGTCTTATTACAATAGTAATATTTCTTTTTGTTTAATATTTTATATTTAGTGAATAATAATAATCATTATTATTATTAACAACAACAGCAGCAATAATCATTAATAATAATAGTAATAATAGTATAATAATAATAGTAAAATTAAATTAAATATTTCAACAGTAAAAAAAAATTTGTTTAATAGTTTTTTTTGTAATCACTTATAATGATATTAATATATAATTACAAAATTGTTATCCAAATTGTGCAGACCTTCAAAACAAACAGCAAACCTGTAGCTTTTTTTTTTACGCAAACACACTTTTAATCAGAAAAATCACAAATAGATTTCCCCTCAAATCATGCAGCTCTACTCTCAAACTTTCCGTGTTCAATTTCTAATATCTTTGTGTACATGTAAACCCGTGTGTGTTGTGTGTCAGACGGCTGTGGAGCCGCAGGTCAGAGCGTCTGGCTTTAGAGGGCAGCGTTCACATTAGTGAGATTAATTTGGAATGTCACAGTGATTAAACTCAACGAGGGGCGTGCAGCGCTGATCGTGACATTGATTGCTGCTACCTTTAAAAGTGCAGCAGCTGCAGGCTCACACACACGCACGCACTCACTCTCGCACGCACCCACACACACACTCTCACACACACACACTCACTCTCACACAAACAAACTCTCTCACACACAAACTCTCTCGCACGCACTCACTCTCGCACGCACTCACTCTCGCACGCACTCACTCTCGCACGCACTCACTCTCACACGCACTCACACACACACTCACACACACACACGCACTCTCACACAAACAAACTCTCTCGCACGCACTCACTCTCGCACGCACTCACTCTCACACGCACTCACTCTCACACGCACTCTCACACGCACTCACTCACACACACACACACACACACACACACACTCACACGCACTCACACAAACACACACACAAACTCTCTCACACACGTACTCACACAAACACACACACACAAACTCTCTCACACACAAACTCTCACACACACTCACACACACACTCTTACACACACTCACTCACTCACACACTCACACACACATACTCACACACTCTCACTCACTCTCTCACACACACACACACACACTCTCACACAAACACACACTCACACACACAAACTCTCTCACACACTCACACTCGCTCGCACGCAACCACGCACGCACGCACGCACTCACTCACTCACGCTCTCACTCACACACACACACACACACACACACACACTCTCTCACACACACACTCACTCTCACACACGCACTCACACAAACTCACACACACACACATACTCACTCACACACACTCACTCACACACACACACACACACACACACACACACACTTTCACACTCTCTCTCACACTCACACACACTCTCTCACACACACACACACACACACACACACACACTGTGTCCAGGCGACACACAGGCCTTTAATCAGTGACGCGAGTGCTGCCGGTTCTTGTATATATCTCCTCTGAATTAATGCTCTTTCTCTTTAAGCACAGCAGGTTATTACTGCTCTATCATAAAGCAATATACATAATTGAGTGGACAGACACTCAGTGCTGATGAACACTTCCTTTATACCACCGGCACAAGCACTGACTGCACAGTGCACACTAAACACTGACAGTTTCATAAAATGTGTTTCTAAATAAAAATAAATACTAAATAAAATATTTTTTTTTTGAAGTTGTAAATAAAAGATTATTGGAGTATGTTTTACAAGAAAATACTATTTCAGTCTTACTACTACAACATTTCTCGTTTAATTCAATGTGTGCTGTTTCTTTGTAATTATTGGAGTCATTTTACATCATATTTTCGGCTGGAAATGTGTGTTAACCATTCAGCTTTGAGATCTGTTGTTATTTATTGTATAAAGTACGTTTAATTCAATAATAATGATTATTATTATTAATTTAAATTTATTTAACTTGTTTTTATTAAATTCCCAACAAAAATAAATGTTATTTATGGATGAATGATTGAATACTTTTAAGTTGTAAAACAAACAAAGATTATTGGAGTACATTTTACTAAAAAATATATATATATTTCAGTCTTTCTGCTTCACATTTAACATTTCATATTTAAATATCTCAAAATCCTAAAAACAAGGTGGATTTGCAACATTTGCATAAAATATTAAGATTCTTGCTGACATTTCTTGAATATAAATTTATACTTGAATTGAAAAAAATCTTCCAGTGCAATAAAACAAACACTCGTATTAAAATACTTTCTTCTTTAAAAATAAGTAGTGCTGCTTTTCTGCTCATTTCATTTTGTTTTGAGTATTATTTTTAAGTATTTTTCCTGGAAAACAAGTCAAAAAAGACTAATTAAAAACGTAAGTTTTTGCAGTGCAACTCCTGGCGATTTGATCACAATGAATTATTGGATGTTAAAAGCATGCAGAACATGTGTAGTTAGGTATAGTATGAGTCCAGGTACAGTAGGAGTAGCAGTTGAGTAGAGTCAGTGATGGCTGACAGCGCCCTCTGCTGGTGGATGAGAGCGGCGCCGTGCTGTGTCTCACATCCAGTGCTTTGTGTCTGCGCTCAGAGAGTTCAATACGAGCGCAAATGAGCGAATTAGGAGCATGCGCTGGTTTAATTGGGCAGACAGGAGGTGACCTGCGCCTGCGCTCCGTATCGATGCAGGAATCAATGGCCCGCTCAAGGTTTCCTGTCATGTGTTCAGAGACGTCGCCGGAGGCCCGCGGACACCTTTATATTACAGCCGTTTCCACACTTGTCACTGCTTTGACAGGAAATTGCATTTTTCACAATTATCAGGGGGACAAAAGGGCTGTTTCTATGGAAATGAGGGCAAAGTATTGCTTCTAATGATGGCTTGTCAAAGTTTCCATTCCACACAATCATCGGGACTTTTTTCCGAGATGGAAAGAGCCGAGGGTAGAATAGATTTGAGGACTGACGGAAAGAAATGTCTGATTTCTAGACGTGATCCATGATGAAGTGAGGAAACACAGTCAGGCCAGATCGATCTGAAGATCATATCCTCATATTCTTCATCTGCTTTACGCACACGCACACACACACACACACACACACACACACACACACACACACTCGTGTCTCAGATCTGACGCTGTATCTGTCACTCTGTTGGATCTGTTCTTGTGTCTGTATGTCTCATAACACAACTTATCTTTTTCATTCATTGCACTTACAGTAAATGTAACATTATTTCACATTTTATTATTTCTGTGTCCATTAGGGGTGTGACAAACCTTATATTCATAATTTCAATGTCATTTTACTTCATAGTTATGGCTGAAAAGATGTATTAACCAATCAGCTCTGAGAACATCACTATTCATTGTATAAATTACAGTTGATTTAGCTTGAAATTCAAAATAATAATTATTATTATTATTTATCCACTTTATTTTGTTAAATTCCATATATATATATATATATAATCGCATCCAAACTATGTATATTTGAATACGCACACATGCATGTATATATTTAAGAAAAAAATTATATTTATAATATATAAATGTGTATATATACAGTATATACATGCAAATATCTCTTAAATATATAGCTACATGTATGTGTGTATTCAAATATACATAATAATTATACACTTTTTTTAATAAAAATTTTCAGCAAAAATCTAATATTTTCCAACAGCTTTAATTCAGTGAATAAAATACTTTTCAAAGACAGAATCGTCTGCAAAATGCATAAATGTAAATGATTTCCTCTTTTGATTTGGATCTTGATGGACACAAAGCAGCAGATCAGATGATTCATGCGTGATTCATATCATATGAATGAATCCGTCTGACATCAGCGCAGAAGCAGCTTCGAGTTATATAACTAAAGACTCAAAGTAATATCATAGACTGTGATTTTAAGTTGATCGGATGAGATGCACTAACCGATCTTGAGTTTTTGTTTGTTATTCAGCACATGTGTGTACAGACTACATGACTGTAAGATGTTTCGTCAGCACATTTTCAATACATCACAGGTTCCTCTCGCTCACGGGACAGTAATGAAGTCTTGAGTTATTAATATCTGGAGCGATCAGTGAGGATATTGGACCCCAGATAGAATCTCCCTCCTAATTTAACACAGCTTTAATAAAAGTGCTATAAATCAGCCGTGAGAGACTGATCTTGTATGTGTGTGTGTGTGTGTATGTGTGTGTGTGTGTGTGTGTGTGTCTCCAGCGGCCCCCAGCACAGATGATGTGGCTCTTTACGTGGGCATCGTCATCGCCGTCATCATGTGTTTGGTGATTTCCGTCATCGTGGCGCTGTTCGTCTACCGGAAGAACCACCGAGACTTTGACTCAGACATCATGGATTCATCAGCGCTCAACGGAGGATTCCAGCCGGTCAACATCAAGACGGCTCGGACAGGTACGGGACGGGCTTCCCATGATTCCCCAGGAAATATGAGAGATTTCCAGGCCTAGTGAATATATTTCTAATTTCATTGGCTGGAAATTGCTCTTTATGAGTGTAAAAGAAGAACTTAAATGAGTCTCAGGTTAGGAGTGATGGTGAACTAGTCATCCAGATTTTTTCAAGAAAATGAATACTTTTATTCAGAAAGTATCTTAAATTGATCAAAAGTTACAGTCAAGACATTTATAATGTTTAATAAGATTAGGGATGGCTTGATACCACAACTTCGGTACAGTACCATGATCTAATACCGAAATATCGACATTAAATCGATACCATACAGCATCTGAATTTTGGGTATTGAGTATTATGCATAATTTTACTCATTCTTGCAGGTTGCGCGTTTATAAAGTGGGAAATTACTGCAAATGTTTATTAGTAAATTAATCAACACAGATTATCACATCAAATCGGTCATTTGAAAAGTTTAATGTGAGAAGTTTCTCTCCTCTATCTCTCAAAATAAGCAAATGACTTCAAAAGACATCGCGTCTGCGGGCTGCGATACACTTTCGCTTGCGTTTCGAGACAGCTGACGGAAATCACTTGCCCACGTCTTTTTAAACCTTGCCATTTTAAACATCCAAACGATTTGATATCATGGAGTAGTGGGAGCTCTTTGAGAGAGTTTTCTTTGTGCTTATACCAACAACGCACACACAGGCGCCTGTAAAGAGCTCGTACGTTTCAAAATGAGGTGTTTTTCCTTAAACGGTCAAATACACACACATTTATGTCAAAATGTCCATCTTAGTGAGTATTCACTGTCACTAAATAACTTTTGTAACTTTAAATGGCAAGGATTTGCCTGTTTAATGTATTAACAATGAAGACTACCAGTGATATTTTACATTTGATCACTTTAATCAAATTCTGTAGCATTTCTGTACCTGAATACTACGCTTAGACATACCTAAACTTACGTGCAAATATCATGAGATTAGGGGTGTGCGATACTGACAAAAAATGATCTCTCGATATTTTCTGGGATTTTCTCGATAACGATAACTAGACGATATTTTGCTGAGTGTGTTATTGCGCTGGTATCTTGGCAGGTTTAGGACTGCCGTGGTCAGCTGACTCCTAAAGTTTATCATATTCTTCATATTCTGTGTGGTGGTCAGTTCACAACAGTGACAGAAATCATCTTAAGGCATTTTTACCTTTTATAAAAAACCTAATTATATGCATGCATCATCTTTTGTGTCAATTTCATACATTTAAAGGGGTCATGAATTGAGAAATCAACTTTTCATTCAGCCTTTGATATATAAAAGTTCATCGTGATATAAGAATATCCTGTAAGTTTCGGAGCTGAAAACCTACTTGTTAGTCAAAGAAAAGCTTTTATTGACACCAGGCCCAGAAAACGAGAGATCTCAGAATATGCCAACCTTGACGTCATCGTGTGGTGAAACACCGCCTCAACAGAAGAAGAAGTACGCCTGATTCTGTAGCCCCGCCCACTGACTCGTGGAGCTAAACGGATCGGCTACCGAGCAATAAACATGCCGAAGATAGCAAGATATTGCGCTGTGTCTGCTTGTGGAAGAACACAGTGCATAAGCTTCCTTCGGATTCTAATATTAGGAATGTGTGGTTGAACTTTATTTTTAATGAAGTTCCTGCTCACGTGTGTAAAACATTGCACGTTTGTTCGCTTCATTTCACCACGGAATCATTTGTAAACAAGACACAGGTCGAGATTGGATTTGCAGACATACTGAGATTAAAACACAATGCTGTGCCTTCTATATTGGATCCGACAGGAATGGTGTAACACACTTATGCGAGTAAAACATGTTTTTTTATATGTGATATTATTGCATTGTTACAGATCGTTTGATATCTACTGGGTCGAACATGTATGAGCGAATCATTCCGGTTGCCGTTTCTCCACATTGGACGTTTTCAAAACAATTCCCCACGTGTACTGACGGGGGAGTCGAAACTAATTATAATATGCAAAACTATTATCCAATCATAGCAGTGGGCGTTTACTTCCAAGTCTTCAATGCGGCACGCCCATAAAAACAGAGCGTTTCAGGAGAGAGGCTCAAAACCAGGGTAGAAAATAACCTATTACTTATTCATTATGATGTTTTTGAATGTAAAAACCACGCGAACGTCATAAGTTGAGTGACCTCAGACAACAGTATAAAAAAATTAAAAGAGCCAGTTCATGACACCTTTAATAAAATGTAATTATAATAAGACACAAAAAGGCTGTTACCAATCAAATTAAAGACAATAAAAGACATTTAATAAGACACATAATAACATCTGAAGTGGCATTTAGATCATTTGCACAGACATATGAATAACCTGCAGTTATGCATAACTAATGTTTGATGTTTAAAACATAAAACGTTGAATATTGATATTTGAAATGATTTACAACATGAAAAGATACTTTAAATGTGAAATTAAAACCACCAGTAGGTGGCAGCAAGTCACTGTTAATGAGTGAGTCATTGAGATTCAACTGATTCATTCAAACGGCTGATTCATTCAGGAACGAATCATTTGACTGTCTTAATCTATCTTATAGCGCTTTTCCACTGCGTGGTAACGCTTGGTACGGCTTGGCTTAGCTCGCTTTGCTTTTCCACTGCGTGGTACGACTCGGTTCGGCACGGCACAGCACGGCTCGGTTTGGCTCGGTTTGGTTTTCCACTGCAGTTAGCACCGCTTTAAAGTGGGTGGGATTATAGAATGATCGTTGTAATTGTGCCGCCTCTACTTCTCGGCATGTGGATGTTTTTAACTACAAGACGAATACGTTTGTTTCATAGGAGGCTGATGGCAGCAAAACAAAATACTGCTAAAAACAAGAGAGTAGGCACTCGTACAACAAAGCGCAGATGACAACATCACTTGATTTGCTCGACGGCGCACAAGGGTAAACTAATCTTGTATTTAGCAATGTGTTCAGGGTCTTAACCGCTATATCACTGTCACAAAAGCATATAATGGCAGTGACGATTCTCTCTGAACAATCAGTGATCTGCAGTGTTTACACGTCACTTTTTAGTATCGGTACGGCACGCTTGTGTCCTCAACCGAGGTGGTACTATTTAAGCGAACCGTACCGAACTGTACCATGCAGTGGAAAAGCGCTATTAGTCATCGAATCATTGATTCAACTGATTCGTTCAAAATGCTGATTCATTCAGTAAGAAAACACTTCCGTGTGTTGCTCAGACACACGGTTACAGTCCTGTATCTTTGTTTTGAAATATTTTCATTGGCAAAATAGAGCAAAAACAGGTGTGTGTCTAAAATGTCACTTAATATTAACTTCTTTTTTAGTAAACTTGCATAAAATCAATATCACATTTCTTATCATGCTGATACCTGGAGAAAAACTGCACTCTTTGTGTGATATTTATTAACTATATTAAATTATATAAATATAGAGTAAATCACGCAGTGAAAGCGTGTGCTCTAAATGCACACTAGTCTACATCACATAGTGTGTGCATGCACTCTCTGGGTGTGTGTGTGAGGGATATACTCCATATCAGATGTCAGATCGCACGTCGTTAAAACAACCATTACGATATTATCGCAGACAATATATATCGCACACCCCTATATGAGATCTAAACGTCATTGGTTCAAACGCACGCTGGAGATTTCGTGTTATTTAAACAATACGATCTTATGTATGTGTGTTGATCAGTGTTAAAAGAAAATTTGCATCATTAGATCGTTTGAATGATGCACTCACCTGTCGATCTCTTAATGTCTAAAGTCAGGATGGGCAAGTGACGGATGCTTTTGAAAATGCTTATGAAAGGCGAGGTTTGATGGTCCTTCATCAGTTTTATAAGCAAAGTAATTCCAAATTTCACTTCTGCTCTCTTTATGAATTAATTTTGTATGTGTTGAGTGAGATTTAACGGCTTTATCCAGTGTGCTCCTCCATGTTGTCACGTTTGCCGGTTTCGCGTCAGTTTGGGTAGCGCACTGCCACCTAGCGGTGAACTTCAGAACAGCAGCCGTACCGTTTGAAAAAATATATATACCGGTAATTTCCCAGTACCGGTATACCGTGCATCCCTACAAAAGATTCTATTTCAAATAAATTCTGTTCTTTTGAACTTTCTATTCATCAAAGAATCCTGAAAAAACAAATGTATGTTTCCACAAAAATATGAACTGTTTTCAACACTAATAATAATAATCATAAATGTTTGTTGAGCATCAAATCATCATATCAGAATGATTTGTGAAGGATCATGTGACACTGAAGACTGGAGTAATGATGATAAATTCAGCTTTGATCACAGGAATAAATTACACTTTACTATATATTCACATAGAAAATTCACATAGTTTGTTTAAATTAGAATAATATTTCACTATTTTATTTATTTATTTATTTTTTTGGGTGAGCAGAAGACACTGCAGTGACACTGATACATAAAGAAAATTGTCATAAGTGACACAATTGGGTGGTGATTATGTGATATTTTTAATAACTACTAGTCAGTAAGTTAGTACTTACTTACTTAGTATTTAGAGTCCACCCAACATGTGCACACCAATTATATCTATATTTTATTGGGGTTTTATTGGATCTATATATTTCTGATATGGATGAGGTAAACTGAAACTACTCATTTGGCCATCCCACCGACTAGTAGTTCCTGAAAATATCACTAGTCTCAGTCCAGTCACGAGCGCCAGTGAACTTATGACATTTCTCTTTATGTGTCAGTGTCACTGTAATGATAAAGGAAATGGCAGGTCATTTTGCCGGTGATGAATGCGGCAGGTGACGAATTGATATGTGTCAGAGTCTCGCTGACGTGAAAAGAGCGGAGGAGATGCTCATAATTCAAAGCGCAGGAGCACAAAGACATGCGGCGCTCGCGAGTTTCCTGCCATTAGAATGCTTGTCAGCTTGATGTGAAGGCAATCTGCAAGTTATCATGACGGTGTAATTAGCTTCGTCTGTCTGGCACATTCAGTGTTAATTACCCATCAGCCGGAGTTACGTGAGCGAGAGGTGTTATGGCAGCGCCGTGTAAACAGTGAGGAAGAGCTGGAATCGGGAGCGTCTCGAAACACGTCAGCGTTTGCTCTTTACACATAAGGGAAAACAGACCCAGAGCACAGCAATGATCAATTATGAACACGCAATATTTACTTATTTTTGCCCGTTGAACACCTTTGAGCTAAAATATTTACTTGAAGTCTCCCTGAGATTTTAAGTGAATATTTCCATAATTTAATGACACATTTTACCTATAAACTTAATATAAAATTTTAGTAAGTGTTTTAATTGGATATTATTTATTTATTTATATATTTATATTTTAAATTATTATTTTTTTAAATTTATATTTTATAAAAAATATTGGAAACTCCATTTTAAAGGGTTAAAAAAGTTCTAAAGCTTTGACATTTTTATCTTCCAGATTTATTATAGTTAACTAAAACTAAAATCATTAAACAAAAAAAAACAAAAATAAATAAACATGAACTAAAATAGTCTAGTGTTAGAAATAAAATATGTATAAATAACCCTTAACTTATTTTTTTCATCATTTCTCATTTTCATTTATTTTACTTGATGTACTAAAATAATTAAAACTAAAATAAACATTTATAAAAACTAATATAGACGTTTATTTAAAAATGTCACAATAAAATGTAATAAATACAATAATAAAAATGGCAAAAATACAACAAAATTTCTCAAATTAAAATGAAAATATAAAAATATTAATTAAAAAAATAATTACTAACAAACGATTGTCCCTCTAATGAAAGTCAATGGGGACCAATGTTGTTTACACCCCAAATGTTCATGAAAATATCTTTTGTATGTCATGAAAGTGAGTAAATGATGACAGAATTGTCATGTTTAGATGTATATGGTGTCGTGTTGTTCAGTGTAAAGTTGCTTTAATTGGCTAGAGCCGATTGTGAAACCCCAGATTCACCCTTAAGTGATCTTAACAGTTCATTTGCGGCGATCTGCTCTTGTGAACCGCTCTGAAGTGTGTTTCGTGACCTCTCCTCGAACTTCAGGTCTCAGTGGTAGACAGTCACGGAGGCAGAAGTGTAATGGCGTAATTGGCGGTGTCAGTTACGAGTCGCGTGCTGTGGGTCCGATGCAGAGGAGGACGAGGGCACGAGGCCCCGCCCACTCGCTGCGCTCATGAATATTTATGTGTGTACCTGTGACGGATTGGCTCCGTCTGCTCTGGTAGGCTGTGCAGTGCCCGTCCCGCTGCCGTAAAAATAAAGACAGTAACGAGGAAAAGACTAATGATGCCCCTGAATATACGGCGCTCTTCAGGGAGAAGAGCTTCATCACACCGCAAATAATAGGGACTCCATTTACCTCAGATGCATTAATAATGCTTTACCATCATGTGCTAAACAGGTTTGCACAAAGTGTTTTAGGCCAATGACGGCACGGAAATGGAGACCAAACTAAACAATGTTTCATCACACCAGTGTTATTGCAGTATAATACTGTATACTACAATATATTTTTTATTAATATGTTGAAGTAGCTTTTATTTTTTTATATTTGTATATTATTGTTCAAGTTTGGGGTCAGTAAGATTAGTTTTGAATAAAATTAATATATTCATCATGAGTGACATTAAAGACATTTATAATGTTACAAAAGATTCTATTTAAAAAAGCTGTTCTTTTGAACTTTCTATGTATCAGTTTCCACAAACATATGAACTGTTTTCAACATTGATAATCATAAATGTTTCTTGAGTAGCAAATCAGCATATTTTAATATTTTTATTTTATTTTTAATTATACTAATGTTATGCCTTTTGTCATTATTAGTTTTTTTATATTCAGTTTTTATTTCCAGTTAATAATTTTACTGCTTAATTTCAACTTATTTCATATTTTTTATTTCAGCTTTATTTAAATTAACAAAAATGTTTTTAATAGTTTTAGTATATATTTATATTTCAGTATATAATTTGTGTGTATATATATATATATATATATTAGTGCTGTCAAACGATTAATCAAGATTTTGTTTGTTTACATAATATATGTGTGTGTAATGTGTACAATTATTATGTATATATAAATACACACACATACATGTATATATTTAAGAAAAATTAGTTATATTTATATATAAAATATTTTGTATTTTATATATATATATACATGCAAATATTTCTTAAATATATACATGTATTTGTGTGTATTTATATATACATAATAATTGTTTACACATATATTGTGTAAACAAACTTTTCGATCGATTTGACAGCACTAGTAAAAATGTATAAATATTTAGTCATATTTAACATTATTATATTTATTTAATTTTTTTATTTCTTAATGTACTTAAACATCATTGTATCATCTGATTTTGATTTAATTTATTTAATGTGTCATTTATATAAAATGTTGTACTTGTATTAAAAGTAGGGCTGTATTTGATCTCTGTGTGTTTAGCTGATCTGCTCGCAGCTCCTCCTGACCTGACGTCGGCCGCTGCCTTGTACAGAGGTCCCGTTTACGCCCTCCACGACGTGGCCGACAAAATCCCCATGACCAACTCGCCTCTTCTGGATCCGCTGCCCAACCTGAAGATCAAGGTGTACAACTCGTCTGGTATGGTGACACCCCAGGAGGACCTGTCCGACATCTCGTCCAAACTCTCGCCCAAACTCCCGCACGCCCTGATCGACGGCGACACCATCAACCGCCGCACGCAGACCCTGGTGCGCTCCTGGGACCCGTCCTGCACGGCCTTCGGCTCCTTCAACGCTCTCGGAGGGCATCTGATCGTGCCCAACTCAGGTCAGTGCAGATCTGTGTCCGTCATCAGCCACTCGTGCACATCTTGAAGTCATTGTGCACATGTGGTTTCAGCGGTAATCGTGTTTTCCCATGCCAGGCGCTGATTGAAGCTTCTGGGTTTTATAAGGAACATGCCAGTGTGGGTGATGGAGAGAAAATTACAGCCTGACCCATAAACACACATTACAGGCCGCTCGAGTAGTGAAACGAAACCACGGCAGAGCCAACAAACCCCAGACTGTAGAGTCAACATTCCCGCTCTTACTCTGATCGATTTATCAGCCAATGTATTTCACTGAAAAATATAGTAACTCTGAAGCGATCATCAATCTCCTCGTCTTCCAACCGTTTGTCAGTGAATCTCACAAACCTGTCAAGACTCATATTTAACCCCACTGTCAGAAGAAAGAAAGAAGAAAGTATATTTGATTTAAAGGCACAATATGTAAGATTTTTGGATTAAAATACCACTAGACAATGTTATATATTTTAACCAGGAATTTTAACCAGGACAGGACCATGTGTGTGCGTCGCCTATCAATGACATCATACCTGCGTTACCCTCCGGTTTTATTTTGTAGAAACCATGGAAACACCAAAGACACTTTAATATATGATGTGTTTTATTAGACAGGTGAGCAACTGTTTGGATCATTCATGGACCGAAACTAATCATTGTTCTCCAGCTCAACACAGTTAGTCTTATTGTTTAAATCTGGTGTTCTTGATTTACCATGAGTACCATGTTTTACCATGCCTAATATGATCTCGCTCACTGCAGTGTGAACAAGTGTCTCATAGTAGCGCCGAGCGAATGCACAGAGTAGCATTATAACATCACTTTAACACACTCAAATGTGTGTAATATGATAAAACAGCGCTGCGTTCCCCCACACACACATGAGCGGAAGAAGCGGAAGCGCTCGACTGCGGCAGAATAAAAGCTCCGCCCAATCAAGGCATCAAGACACGCCTTTGTTTTGAATAAGCAACGAAAAATTACATATTGTGCCTTTAAAATGAATCTTGTTTTAAGATGATTAAGATTTTTTTCATGGCAATTAAGCATTGTTTCTTGATACTGTAATGCAAAGAAAATATGTATAAAAAAACTAAAACATTATATTTATTTCAATTTCTAAAACAATACGATTCCATTTGTTAACATTAATTAACACTAACACTTATTCCATTAGTTAACTACATTAATTAACCAACAATGAATAATATTTTTAAAACATTTCCAGTGTTGGGCAAGCTACTCTGAAACTGTATCTTTACAAGCTACTTGTAAGTTAAAGTAGTTAAGTTACATTCAAGCTACCCTTTTAAAAAAGTAGTTAGCTACACTACAAGTTACTATCAAAAAGTAGCTAGTTACATTGAAACTACTTTTTTCTTTTTTTTTTTTTTTTTTACAATGACATTGTAACAAATAACTTGTTAATGAAGAATGTTATAATTTTTGGGGTTTCAAGCAACATAATGTAATGTAATTATGATTTCAAAGAGTATAGGGTGAATTCAGGTTGATTGGGACACTTTTTCCCCAGTCATTTCAATGGCAAAAACAGTCAGAATCATTTGATTTTGTAAACTATCCCATACACACAATACTCAAATATAGCCTATATCTCAAACTGGCTGTCAAAGTGCAATATGGCTACAAATTTAACATCAGTGCAAGAACAAAATGTATGCAACTTTAAATTAAATACTCAGGAGTCAGGATTAGTCTGAAATGCAGGTTAAACTCACAGCACGTGCAGTGATGGAGTGCAGCATTTTGAACAGAAACGCTCTGAGACGCCAGTCATGAGCTGTGAAAAGTGCGCATTGCTTGACTATTTCTTTTCGTTTTGAATTGTTTCGTTTAAAAGTGGACATTTCAAGCTTTCTATACACATATTTCTCATGTCTGTGAGGCAAGTAGCCTGCTGAGTTTCGGTTTGTTTATGAGACGCGCTCCAGTTCATGTTCAATGCAAGCGATCGCTCCGGCGCCTCCATGTCACGATTATTGTCTGCTATAGTCTATTTGCTTCTTATTTATTAAATCCAGGCATTTGGCTGATGAAACATTGATTAAAATTAAGATACAATTTATACAAAATGAAATTCACTTTAAAGAAAGGCTTTCTACAAAACAAAACTTAATGAAGTGGTCAAAATCATTTCTGACCCTATGTGTTTGACATATATTACGCATCTTTGCACTTTTCATAATCAATATAGCCTAGATGAAATTTAAAAATAACATTATAATATTTAAACATAAATATGAAACAAAATACATTGTTTAAACAAGTATAGTAGGCTACAGTACAGATCAATTTCATGTCTGAGCGGGATTTGAGTGAACGTTGTTTTACCGGTGAGCAGATCATGAGTGGAGCGTGCCTGCATAGAGCGGATTATTGAGCTGAGCGTCCGTCACACCGCTCCGCTTCGATCATTACAGGCTCATTCTCGTCAGAACCCAAAACAGAATGTAGCTTTTGGTCGCGCTACACCTCTACTTGCTGGATAAAGTAGTTTCGCTACTGGAAAAGCTACACTGTTTTAAAAGTAACTGAGCTACTGACAAGCTACTGAAAAATGTAGTTAAGCTAGTAGCGTCGCTACTTGTAGCTCGCTACTGCCCAACACTGAACATTTCTTAATCTTAGTTAATGTTAACTTCATCATATACTGATGCATTAGTGAAACCAACAGTTGTATTTTTAAAATGAACATTTGTTTTTTAAACATCTGTACCGTTGTATAATAACTAACGTTATCAAAGATTAATAAACACTGTAACTAACGTACTGTTCATTATAACAACTCGTTAGTTCAACTAAAGTGAACCAATGGAACCGTATTCTTCTTTATATACTTAAACATCATTGCAACTTTTAATATATATATATATATATATATATATATATAAGTGTGTGTGTATATATATATATATGTGTGTGTGTGTGTGTGTGTGTGTGTGTGTGTATATATATGTGTGTATATCTCAGGGCTGGTCAAGTTGCTGAATGGGTGTTATGTAAATGTGGGCGGTCATATGTTAATGAGCTCATGTTTGTGATTTTAAAACATTAATTTCTAGGTTTTTCTGTTGTGATGGACTGGAGAGAAGCGTTACAGTCACATAAAACATCACCCTCTTATTTCAAAACATCATAGGAGCCTTTTAAGAAACATGACATTCATACCGTCACAGTATTTACTTTTATATTGAGCCATTAAATTATTTTACAATCACACATATTACCCAGAGGCACTTGGAGGACCAGCATGTCTTTCCTGTAAGTCACATTTAGCATCTCCTGATGTCAGAGAGGTTTGTTGAATGATGGCACCATGCACTCAGCTCTGCAGTCGATAGATCTGGCCGTGTCTCACTGAGCGCTCCTCATGGGCGCCGTGAGTTTTACAGCTCCCGTGAGAGCGGCGCTGGCTCTTTGTGGCTCATAAATTAGCTGCGAGCAGTGTTCAAAGTGACTTACCACAGCCGGTTAGATATAAAGGGATTAGGACACTCTGAGAGGGTGATCATTCTCACGCCTGACGCCCATCCTCGACTCCACCGTGACCGCCGGCCACTCATTTATAACAGAACCGCACCGGAGTGGCACTCTCGCCAGCGTTACAGTAGCGCATGGACGCCGTTCCCCGAGGAAAGCGGAGAGAAAGAGTCTTAAGTGTAGATTCCTGACGCCTTGTTAACAGGATGCGGATGTGAGAGTTTCTTCACGCAGCACGATTACTTTTCCCCACAACTCCTCAGATAATGCACACAGCAGATCCCAGGATTTAACTAGGACTGGAGTAACACTTAAAATGTCTTAACTTTCAGATGTGGTGAAATGTAATGTTAAATAAGCTGCACTCTTTTGTGCACAGTAAATACGTTTATGGACCATTTAAAAACATGAAATGACATTCACAGCCTGTTTTATGTCCAGAATGTGAGACAGATCTGAGTGAAACAGACATTCAGCAGGAAAAGATGTGTCAGGCTTGATTTTATCTGTCAGGTGTTGTTTGGATCAACCAGACTTCTCAGAGCATTGTGCTTGAAACTGTGTGTGTGTGTGTGTGTGTGTGTGTGTGTGTGTGTGTGTGTGTGTGTGTGTGTGTATATATATATATATATATATATATATATATATACACTCACCTAAAGGATTATTAGGAACACCATACTAATACTGTGTTTGACCCCCTTTCGCCTTCAGAACTGCCTTAATTCTACGTGGCATTGATTCAACAAGGTGCTGAAAGCATTCTTTAGAAATGTTGGCCCATATTGATAGGATAGCATCTTGCAGTTGATGGAGATTTGTGGGATGCACATCCAGGGCACGAAGCTCCCGTTCCACCACATCCCAAAGATGCTCTATTGGGTTGAGATCTGGTGACTGTGGGGGCCATTTTAGTACAGTGAACTCATTGTCATGTTCAAGAAACCAATTTGAAATGATTCGAGCTTTGTGACATGGTGCATTATCCTGCTGGAAGTAGCCATCAGAGGATGGGTACATGGTGGTCATAAAGGGATGGACATGGTCAGAAACAATGCTCAGGTAGGCCGTGGCATTTAAACGATGCCCAATTGGCACTAAGGGGCCTAAAGTGTGCCAAGAAAACATCCCCCACACCATTACACCACCACCACCAGCCTGCACAGTGGTAACAAGGCATGATGGATCCATGTTCTCATTCTGTTTACGCCAAATTCTGACTCTACCATCTGAATGTCTCAACAGAAATCGAGACTCATCAGACCAGGCAACATTTTTCCAGTCTTCAACTGTCCAATTTTGGTGAGCTCGTGCAAATTGTAGCCTCTTTTTCCTATTTGTAGTGGAGATGAGTGGTACCCGGTGGGGTCTTCTGCTGTTGTAGCCCATCCGCCTCAAGGTTGTGCGTGTTGTGGCTTCACAAATGCTTTGCTGCATACCTCGGTTGTAACGAGTGGTTATTTCAGTCAAAGTTGCTCTTCTATCAGCTTGAATCAGTCGGCCCATTCTCCTCTGACCTCTAGCATCAACAAGGCATTTTCGCCCACAGGACTGCCGCATACTGGATGTTTTTCCCTTTTCACACCATTCTTTGTAAACTCTAGAAATGGTTGTGCGTGAAAATCCCAGTAACTGAGCAGATTGTGAAATACTCAGACCGGCCCGTCTGGCACCAACAACCATGCCACGCTCAAAATTGCTTAAATCACCTTTCTTTCCCATTCTGACATTCAGTTTGGAGTTCAGGAGATTGTCTTGACCAGGACCACACCCCTAAATGCATTGAAGCAACTGCCATGTGATTGGTTGATTAGATAATTGCATTAATGAGAAATTGAACAGGTGTTCCTAATAATCCTTTAGGTGAGTGTGTGTGTGTGTATATATATATATATATATATATATATATGTGTATGTAATATTTTTAATGTTTTTAAAAGAAGTCTCTTCTGCTCACCAAGGCTGCATTTATTTAATTAAAAATACAAAAAAAAATGTAATATTGTGAAATATTATTACAATTTAAAATAACTGTTTTCTGTTTGAATATATTTTAAAATGTAAAATATTACTCCAGTGTAAATCATCTGTTCTCTATGTGAATATATAGTAAAGTGTAATTTATTCCTGTGATCAAAGCTGAATTTATCATCATTACTCCAGTCTTCAGTGTCACATGATCCTTCACAAATCATTCTCATATGAGGATTTGATGCTCAACAAACATTTATGATTATTATCAGTGTTGAAAACAGTTGTGTACAATTTTTTTTCATGATTATTTGATGAATAGAAAGTTCAAAAGAACAGCTTTTATCTGAAATTGAAAGCTTGTATAACATTATACACTACGAAAGTTTGGGGTCAGTAAGATTTTTTTTTTTTTTTTTAAGAAATTAATGCTTTTATTCATCAAGGACGCATTAAATTGGTCAAAAACATTTATGATGTTACAAAAGATTCTAAATTTGAACTTTCTATTCAAAGAATCCTG
The DNA here is from genome assembly GCA_039654105.1 of Coreius guichenoti. Taxonomy (NCBI): domain Eukaryota; kingdom Metazoa; phylum Chordata; class Actinopteri; order Cypriniformes; family Gobionidae; genus Coreius; species Coreius guichenoti. The sequence continues at coordinate 34,079,775 of CM077190.1, read as the reverse complement.
AAAAATATGTCTTACACAACTGTTTTCAACATTGATAATAATCATAAATGTTTGTTGATCATAAATCCTCATATGAGAATGATTTGTGAAGGATCATGTGACACTGAAGACTGGAGTAATGATGATAAATTCAGCTTTGATCACAGGAATAAATTACACTTTACTATATATTCACATAGAGAACAGCTGATTTACACTGGAGTAATATTTCACTGTTTTACTGTATTTATGATCAAATAAACGCAGCCTCGGTGAGCAGAAGAGACTTATTTTAAAAACATTAAAAAATGTACCGATCCCAAACTTTTGAACGGCAGTGTGTATATGTGTGTTTGTTGTTCAAAGGAAGATTATATTTTAAATATATTATTATATATAATAACGTGCACTGATGAATCGTTCACAATAACAGCAGCAACATGAATTCAGTTCATTAAGAGTTGATTTTGATTTGATGTTGACGTGACCAGACTTCCAGCTCCAGACAGAAGTCGTGTTCCTCTCTGTTTTGTCCTTCGGCTCTTGAGTGCCGCTCTGGTCTCCGGTGAGGCGGTTCTTCTGTGTCGTTGGTGAGTGACAGTCGCTCAAAGGGAAGTTCACGTGAAGGACGCCAGAAATCAATAAGTCTGAGACTGGAGGCATTCATCAGTCGGGATATTTCCACTCTTGTGCAGAAGAAATCACAAGCTAACAAATTAACTTATGAAAATATTATTTCTGAATGTTCTCTGAAACATGAAATGTTTTCAAAATGTTAAAGTTTGATCATTTTTATTATGGAAATGTTACTTTTGAATGTTCTCGGAATGTTCTGAATCAAGTAGTAAAATTGTTTTTTTTTATTCTTTATTTAGCTTTTCATAAACGGAAATATTAATAGCAATCACAATGTTCTACTATAAGTGTCAGAAACAAAAGCTCACCCTGCCTTCATTCATAAATGTTATAAGTACAAGATTGTAACTCAAAGAAACTGAGTATGTGACTGACTGAGTAAATAAAGTAAATATATGAATATATAAACATATGAGGAAAAATAAACACAAATTAATGAATAAAATTAACTTGCTAAGAATGCATACTAATAATATATACATACAGATACATATCTTGCACGTATATACACATATACATAAAGAAAACTATATATACATACATAATTATACATGCAATACATGCATTTACACACATTTATATATATACACCTACATGGCCACACGTACTCGCATACTCGTAGCGTATGCATGCATATTTGTAACAGCCCACATACATGTTCATACACATCAATGAAAAATAAGTTAACTAAGTGGGTAAAAAAAAATATGAATGGATAGAAAAATTATAAATGACACTTAACTTCTCTCTCTAAGGAATAATACTTGTTCCCTGTAACTTTAACATTAACAAGAACTAAAACAAAAGGCGGTAACCATCTTTATTAATCTGACTGGTAAGATAACAGGCAATATCTAAGACTAGTCGAAGCACACAGAGCGCACACCTTTCCTTGACCACTAAGCCCTTAAGAAGTTATAAATCAGAGATTAAGGATTTTACAAATGTCTTGAGTCTATTTGCTAACTTATATCTCAGCTCTTCGAGGGGTAACACATTAGTAACATTTTAAAAATGTAAGACGAATATCCAACTAAAAAAGTTGAAGAAAAAACATTCCATTAATGATATATAAATAACGTTTTGAGAACATTATTAAAGACCAGATAGCTGGAAGAGCGTTTGTTCATAACCCAGAGAATGTTCCTGTTAGTGTTTGTGAGTTTGACACTGACAGGGCTTTTGGCACGGGGTGGCAGAGGTCACAGGCTGGCAGACTGATGGTGTGTGTGTTTGTGTGTGTCTCTCCGCAGGAGTGAGCTTGTTGGTGCCAGCGGGCGCCATCCCTCAGGGACGAGTCTATGAGATGTACGTGACGGTTCACAGGAAGGAGAGCATGAGGTATCGTCCTCCCGCCGAACCGCTCACACTAACCACAGCTCTGCCCTGACAAACAGCCTTATCCTGGGTATTATCGCCCATGAAGATGCCCATCTGTACCTGACACACGACTGCACGTGTCATTCTTAGTGCTGAGAGGATGCTCTCTCATTGCTCACCTGTTAATGGAGTTCTCAGTTACGCTTTATTAAAGTATCAACTTTAATTTATTCCTAAATGACAATTCATCTCTATCTATTAAACCTTTGACAAGTGTGATCACAGCGATTCAGATCTGCGTTCTGATCCAGAGAGAGCCGTTGTCATTTAAAGGTAACAGCTTCACAGTGTCTTTTCAACCACACAGGATCATTATTTCTGTCTTACATAATTCAGATTATCACAGAAGTCCTGGGAGTTTATTGTTCCGATATAAACATTGACGTCTACGGACTGATCATATTAGGGCAAATCACCTTTTAAATGTAACTTGCTGCTTCAAAGATTGTATCAGTTTCATCATTACACCAGTAGGTGGAGACAAGTGACTGTTAAAAATGTGTTTGTCATTGAATCATTCACTCAAGAGATTTGTTCAAAAACACTGATTCATCCAGTAATGAAACAAGTGAAGTGTTTATGAGCGAGTCATTGAATCATTCATTCAAGAGATTTGTTCAAAAACACTGATTCATCCAGTAATGAAACAAGTGAAGTCTTTATGAGTGAGTTATTGAATCATTCACTCAAGAGATTTGTTCAAAAACACTGATTCATCCAGTAATGAAACAAGTGAAGTCTTTATGAGTGAGTCATTGAATCATTCACTCAAGAGATTTGTTCAAAAACACTGATTCATCCAGTAATGAAACAAGTGAAGTGTTTGAGCGAGTCATTGAATCATTCATTCAAGAGATTTGTTCAAAAACACTGATTCATCCAGTAATGAATACAAGTGAAGTCTTTATGAGTGAGTCATTGAATCATTCACTCAAGAGATTTGTTCAAAAACACTGATTCATCCAGTAATGAAACAAGTGAAGTCTTTATGAGTGAGTCATTGAATCATTCACTCAAGAGATTCATTAAAAAAAGCTGATTCATCCAGTAATGAAACAAGTGAAGTATTTATGAGTGAGTCACTGAATCATTCATTCAAGAGATTCGTTCAAAAACGCTGATTCATCCAGTAATGAAACAAGTGAAATCTTTATGAGTGAGTCATTGAATCATTCACTCAAGAGATTTGTTCAAAAACACTGATTCATCCAGTAATGAAACAAGTGAAGTCTTTATGAGTGAGTCATTGAATCATTCATTCAAGAGATTTGTTCAAAAACACTGATTCATCCAGTAATGAAACAAGTGAAGTCTTTATGAGTGAGTCATTGAATCATTCATTCAAGAGATTTGTTCAAAAACACTGATTCATCCAGTAATGAAACAAGTGAAGTCTTTATGAGCGAGTCATTGAATTATTCATTCAAGAGATTTGTTCAAAAACGCTGATTCATCCAGTAATGAAACAAGTGAAGTCTTTGAGTGAGTCATTGAATCATTCACTCAAATAAAAAAAAATCAAATTAAGTTTTTTTTTAAATAGACAGCATTAACATTTTGTCAGAACCTCTAGTAAATTACATGTTATTTTGTTTAGTTGTTGTTAAATACTTTCACAATGATTCCTTCCAGCTGATGAATGATAAAACAGCCAATCAGAATCCATCCTGCTTTAAAGAGCTCCAGCATTTAAAGCAACAGACAACAAAATTGCAGAGCGCTTGTAATAAACAACAATATTGTGCAAGTGTGTGGACGCTAATATAGGTATCTTTATAGTTATCGTTGTTGGTGTGAACGGGCCTTTATAGAGCTCTGAGAAATGACTTTTCTTTGACTTTTACAAACCTGAGGGATCTCTTCTCAAACTCTAGTGCGATTTATAGTCTTTTCATTAGGAGAAACATCTGAGAAACAGGAGACTTCAGCATTTGCTGTCTAGGAGATGTGCACTATATAGTCTGCACTTAGGCACTATGTACTCAACCTTGTAGTGTATGAGCTTTATTCAGTTATTTTGTCATTTAACATCGCTCCAGAGATGCTCATGATGTTTTTGTGTGCTGTGTCTCCAGGCCGCTGGTGGACGACACACAGGAGACGGTTCTGAGTCCCGTGGTCAGCTGCGGCCCTCCTGGAGCTCTACTGACGCGGCCCGTCATCATCACCATGCACCACTGCGCCGAGGCCGACAGCGAGGACTGGCTCATTCAGCTGAGGAGCCAATCACAGCAGGGCCAGTGGGAGGTGAGTGGGCGGAGCCACAGAAAGCATGTCAACTAAGGAAGGCAGTTCAAATGGTGGCCATCAAGTTTAAAAGTACAGATCCATCTAATTGAATGGAGAATGACTAAAATCTGCTAATCTTCAATGGCTGGAAAGGTCTTCTCTTGTGTGAGAACCCTAAAAATACAAAATCTGACACACATATCATAAAGTTCTGGAGCTCAAACTCTCAGGTTAATGTTGAATTGCATGTGCATAAAGACCTGGAAATGCCAAATAAGATTAAAGAGTTTTAAGCCATGAGGTGAATCACAACATTACAAACTTTGATTTGAAGCAAAAAAGTATTTGAAAGGCGGACAGAAATACAAGAACTTAATCACATTCCCATTAAGCTTTGCTACAACATAATCAAATTCAACTATATAATCAAATAAAAACTACAGAGAAAGTTTATTGCAAATAAGTTTATTGCAAAATATGCATATAGATTCAAATAGATTGACTTGATTACATCACTTGCAGTGCTTCATGGGAGTGGGCGGGGCTAAAGAGCTCTTTTGGTGCGTTTTGCTCATTTCGACTCTCTGATTGGTGGAATTTTCTGCACAGCATCATGGGTAATGTAGTTTTTCACCAGGAATTCCGCTGTTAAAAACTATTATTTTAAAACTAAAATAGTGCAGGCTGGCGGCTTTAACAGAAGCAAAAAACAGCAATTAACCTCCTCGTTTACTTTATAGGTTTATAAGTTATCATTAAAATCAATTTCCATATGGAGAAAAATAATGTAGTTTTTACTTCTGGAACCTGACTGTTGCACTCTATTTTCATTAACTAAAAATAAAACCATAAAAAACAAATTTTCATTACTTGAAATCAACTTTGACATTGTGGTACAGTGAATGGCATTGGTTTTTCTGTAAATAACCCGTTTATTTTTCCACTGTTATCCATGGAATGAAGCAGCCAGAGGTCAGACGTGTTGCTCTGAAGCATCTGATGTGTTTGTGTGATCGTGTGCATGCGTGTCTGTGTGCATGTACCGACCCCCTGCGGAGATCGGCCGGTGTCCCGTTGGATATCAGGTGGCCTGAACACCAAAAACCCAGACAGCTGTCAGCGAATCCACCCGCGCGGGTTCTGCTCAACAGAAACCCAGAGTTAATTAGAAGATGGCGATGAAGAACGGCTTGTTTTCAGCCTGGATGTCGGACGAGACGCAGGGCGAGTTTGCGATAGCGGCCCACCCACTGGCCTTGTCATTAACATGGGC
>CM077190.1:33944278-34071778 GCA_039654105.1 Coreius guichenoti | reverse complement strand
TGCTGTGCTGCATTCATTTATGCAATACTTTTTCAAGCATAATGACTTAAATTTCAGTTTGCTTCTCTCATAAAACCTTAAATCATATGACTTCATGATACATTTATTATAATAATGTAATATAATATAACACACACACACACACACACATACACTCACCTAAAGGATTATTAGGAACACCATACTAATACTGTGTTTGACCCCCTTTCGCCTTCAGAACTGCCTTAATTCTACATGGCATTGATTCAACAAGGTGCTGAAAGCATTCTTTAGAAATGTTGGCCCATATTGATAGGATAGCATCTTGCAGTTGATGGAGATTTGTGGGATGCACATCCAGGGCACGAAGCTCCCGTTCCACCACATCCCAAAGATGCTCTATTGGGTTGAGATCTGGTGACTGTGGGGGCCATTTTAGTACAGTGAACTCATTGTCATGTTCAAGAAACCAATTTGAAATGATTCGAGCTTTGTGACATGGTGCATTATCCTGCTGGAAGTAGCCATCAGAGGATGGGTACATGGTGGTCATAAAGGGATGGACATGGTCAGAAACAATGCTCAGGTAGGCCGTGGCATTTAAACGATGCCCAATTGGCACTAAGGGGCCTAAAGTGTGCCAAGAAAACATCCCCCACACCATTACACCACCACCACCAGCCTGCACAGTGGTAACAAGGCATGATGGATCCATGTTCTCATTCTGTTTACGTCAAATTCTGACTCTACCATCTGAATGTCTCAACAGAAATCGAGACTCATCAGACCAGGCAACATTTTTCCAGTCTTCAACTGTCCAATTTTGGTGAGCTCGTGCAAATTGTAGCCTCTTTTTCCTATTTGTAGTGGAGATGAGTGGTACCCGGTGGGGTCTTCTGCTGTTGTAGCCCATCCGCCTCAAGGTTGTGCGTGTTGTGGCTTCACAAATGCTTTGCTGCATACTTCGGTTGTAACGAGTGGTTATTTCAGTCAAAGTTGCTCTTCTATCAGCTTGAATCAGTCGGCCCATTCTCCTCTGACCTCTAGCATCAACAAGGCATTTTCGCCCACAGGACTGCCGCATACTGGATGTTTTTCCCTTTTCACACCATTCTTTGTAAACTCTAGAAATGGTTGTGCGTGAAAATCCCAGTAACTGAGCAGATTGTGAAATACTCAGACCGGCCCATCTGGCACCAACAACCATGCCACTCTCAAAATTGCTTAAATCACCTTTCTTTCCCATTCTTACATTCAGTTTGGAGTTCAGGAGATTGTCTTGACCAGGACCACACCCCTAAATGCATTGAAGCAACTGCCATGTGATTGGTTGATTAGATAATTGCATTAATGAGAAATTGAACAGGTGTTCCTAATAATCCTTTAGGTGAGTGTATATATATATATATATATATTACATATATTATATATTAATAACAGTTTTGTTATTGTTGCTAAACCTAAGGCAGTTAAAAAAAAATTGGTAATTGAATCAAGCTGAAATGAAACAAAATCAAATATAAATATTAGTTGAAGACTTTCAGCTTAAAAAAACTTAATAAAAATAAAAATGAGTTGAATGTTGTCTTGGCAACCTACTGAAATAAAATAATCTTGACTGATGCTGGACACTGGATGGAAACACGTGTGAGCATGCACACATAAATATGTGTATGTATGGTTATAGGTATGCATATTTATGGTCATATTCAGCATTTTTAGCACTACTTAAGATTATTACTTTTATTTTGGATCCTGGTTGGATGTTAACTGCATTTCGTTGGCTTGTATTCGTACTTGCTCAATGACAATAAATTGAATTGAATTGAAAATAAACGGCGACAGGATTTTCATTTACGGCTAAACTTCTCCAGGAAGGCATGAGATTATTCTTTGAGGAAAGCGTGTGTTTGGAGGTTTCAGCAGCGCTGCATATTCCTCATGTGTTCTCTGGAGTTTGTCACTCGGTGTGTGATGAATGTCCCGTTATCGAGGAGCGAATGGCACAGATGTGACTGTGATGGATACCCGAGGAGCAGGCAATAACGCCACACATGTGTCTGGACCTTTAAACAAAGAAATAACTATTGATTACATCTGACGTCTGACAGCGCGCGCTCATAATATCCGTGGGTTTGTGGAGATGGCCACCGTAGATGAGGTTTTCCCTTCAGATGATGACTGTGGTTGATCACACGCGGATGGGAAATATTGCTTCCCGGTCGCCATCCCACAAATGATCAAAATACATATCCATCCAGTCATTTCCACAGACGTGTCTCTGCTCTGTAAATGTTATGTTTTCACTCGCATCACGCTGACTCTTTGATTTGATGTGTTTGCCGAGAGCCGTTCATAAAATGTTCTTCATTTTTTTGCATTTCTGTCGGAATGCAGGATTTTCCCTGTGTCTGTTTTCCAAGAACACTTGTGGACCGTCGCTGCTGCATCTGAAGCATAATGAGGAGAAACTTCCATGAGTTTGTGCCGTAGCTCTGATGAATCGACTGAGAGCTCGAGTAAATAAATCATTCTGGAAGGCATTAGCCCAGTTTTCCATCCTGTTTGCTAATTATCTCACTAACGCTCTCAAATCCCGCGCTCCCACAGGATACGTTAAAGAGGCTAATGGCTAGTCATAATACCGCTGTTTAACGGCCAAGCCGACTATAAAGTATTTTAATTCCTTTTCTCTCGTCCATAATGGGATGAAATTAATGACAGTGCGAGCGACAGGATTAGAGCTAATAGATGGAGACGCATCCCAGCTGCAGAACCACCGGAGCAGACGGCCCTAATGAGAGACACACACACACCAGCACGAACATGAGGTCAGAGGTCACCGACAGCAGGTCTGCCTCAGAGACGTTCAGTGTTGAGCTTGTAATGTGAACACACACACTCTCACACACACACACACACACACACACACACACACACACACACACACACACACACACACACAGTCTCTCACACACACAGTCTCTCACACACACACACACACAGTCTCACACACACATACACAGTCTCACACACACATACACAGTCTCACAAACACACACATACACATACACGCACTCTCACACAGACACACACACACATACACACAGACACACACACACACTCACACACACACACACATACACATGCTCACACACAGACACACACACTCTTACTCAAACACACACAGAGTCACTCACTCTCACACACACACACTCTCACACGTCTGGTTCACTATCTTTGTGGGGACTCTCCATAGACGTAATGGTTTTTATACTGTACAAACTTTATATTCTCTCCCCTTACTCAAACCCTACCCCTAAACCTACCCATCTCATACACACACACACACTCAAACCCTACCCCTAAACCTACCCATCTCATACACACACACACACACACACACACACACACTCTAACCCTACCCCTAAACCTACCAATCACACAAAACTCTCTGCATTTTTACATTTTGAAAAGAACTCATTCTGTATGATTTATAAGCTTTTGTACCCATTGGGACCTCAATTTAGGACCCCACAGTGACACATGAGTCAGTGCCAAGTCCACACTGGGATAGAAAAACACTCACACGCACACACTCACTCACACACTCACACTCACACACACACACACACACTCAGACTAACGCATGTATTCATTCATACGGAGCAGAATTATCTGCTTTTTAATAAACACTGTTGGTGGCTAATAAGAGTTATTCAGTATCTGAAGCTGTAGAAGCATCAAAAATAACAAATCATTAAATATCAATTTAAAACAAATTATTACAAACTATTAACAAAACCATGTCTGTTTTTTTCACAAAGATAAATTCACATGTACATTAATATTCACATAAGATTCCATAAATCCATTCAATATTAAAATTAAGAACAATCCTATTGCATAATTAAAATTATATAACATAGTTTTTCAAATTGCTTTTACTAAAGATGTTGTAATTATATAGGGCTGTCAAGCGAGTTTTAATCTAATTACATGATGTGGCTAATCTAATTAATCACAAATTAATTGTGCATCAAATCCAGCTGAGAAATTACCCCTAAAAGATCATTTAAAGTCATTATTGTGTTAAATGAGAAAAACATCAAATAGACATTACAAAAGAAAATATTTCATTTGATTCAACACTGAATTTATTGCACATCATCTTTTAGGCTTCAGCGGCCATGATTTTTTTCAGAAGCTGCATCTGAATTGCTATTTAGATATATTTACAGACCAAAACAACAAAAACAATTTTGTTCTGCAAAATAAAGTCATACAGGTTTGAAATGACACAAGGGTAAGTAAATGTAAATAAACAGAATTTATTTAAATTTTAAAAAAGAAAAAGAAAAATTAAAATTAAATGATACTCTAAATAAGAAACTAAAACTGCCAGTAGGTGGCGGTAAATGTCCAAATGAGTGAGTCATTGAGTCATTCATTCATTTGATTCGTTTGAACGGCTGATTTGTTCAGGAATGAAGTAAATGGCTCTCTTTATGAATGAGTCATTGAATCATTGATTCACTCAAAACTTGGATTCATTCAGAAATCTCTGTTGCTCTGAGACAGGCTTTATAAGTAATATTTTTGTTGGCATAATTGACAATATTCTCTCTAAAATATAACATATTAACTTTGTATTTATTGAACTGCTGTATAAAATCAATATCACATTTGCACATATCACAAGTTATAAGTCCCATATGGTTTGGTTAAAAGTTGTAGATTTGGTTGTGATGGTCACAGTTTTTTTTCAGAGGGATCAATGTATGTATGGTCAGTCTGAATAATAAATGTATATTAATATATATTACATGTCTGCTAAATGAATAATTGTAAATGGGATACAAATGTTTTAGCACACATCAGACGCACTGAAGATGTGTATTTAGTTGTGTAAATGTGTGTGTGTGCAGGACGTGGTGGTTGTGGGCGAGGAGAACTTCACCACCCCCTGCTACATTCAGATGGACGAGGAGGCGTGTCACATCCTGACCGAAACACTGGGCACGTACTGTTTGGTGGGTCAGTCCGTCAGCGCCGCCACCACCAAGAGACTGAAGCTGGCCATCTTCGGCCCCGTGAGCTGCACCATCCTGGAGTACAACATCAGAGTCTACTGTCTGGACGACACGCAGGACGCGCTGAAGGTCAGCCGCACACCCTCACTCAATTTTTCTCTACAAGTCGTCGTGAAGCGAAACAGGCCATGCTTTTGGTCACATTGTGTTGCACACACAGAGTGAGCTCTCACATAACCCGGCCATGATCTCACACATTAGGAAGTGTGATTCATTCAGTTGAATCAGTTTGAGATGATTCACATAAAAGAACCAACTGATAAACCTAGAAAAAACTAGAAAACATGATCATTTATAAATTTATTATTAAAATATTATTATTAATATATTATAATTGTATTATTTATAATTTCTAACATGAACTCTGATTTATGTAGTGAATCATGTAAAAGAACCATGATTCATTCATTCATGATTTCCCTTCTTGTGTATGCCTGATTATTTAGTTAAATGCAACTTTTTATCTTTTGCATAAATGTTCATGTTTTCTTGTCTTTTAGTGTAAATGTAGGGTGTTTAATGTTGATTGCAATAGTTGAGGTGAACTAACAATGAACAGCGTCTTGGTAAATGTTAATTTCTACACAGTGTTATTTTAGTTTTACTGATAATTCGTTTTTTTTTATGTTAATTTTATTATTAACATGAAAACTAAACTTTTTTTTTTTTATTGCTATTTAGATTTCTTTCTCAGTTTTAGTTTTTATTTATTCCCAGTTAATAATCTTAGTGCTTCAACTTAACTTATTTCAGTTTATTGTCAATTTATTTTATTTCACATAAATGATTTTAATAGTAGTTTAATCTAATCATGATAATAACCCTGTTTCTACATTCGTTCTTTCTACAAGTATTAACCAACAACTTGTAGTGTTAAAAATCTAATAAAATATGAACTTTAACCCAGATGAATGAATACTGTGAAAGTGTCAGTTCTGTTTGTTAACTTTATTGTGAAGTGTTCAAAAGTTGCTTAAAGTAGTTTGCTACTTTTTGTTTGTAGCCTGTAGTTTAACTCACTTCAGTTTAAAAGTGCAGCGTGACGAGTTAAATCATGAGCACTTGGCAAACTGAAGTCTCACAGTCGTGTGTGTGTGTGTGTTTGTGTGTTTGTGTGTTTGTGTGTGGGTGTTAGCAGCAGATGTAGTGTAGGTGTCAGCAGGCCTGCGACAACATCATCTGAATATAAACAATGATATGAATATAATTTCTCTTAGCCCTCGACACATTAACCCCCTGCACGTCCTACTAAATCGCAAACCAACCATGTTCTCAAAACTCATTAAAAAAGTGTGAGTTGATGGCAGATGAACTGCGTGTTTGTTCCTGCTGAGCGCTGACGGACTTCCTGTTTGTGTGTGTCCGTCAGGAGGTGCTTCAGATGGAGAAACAGATGGGCGGGAAGCTGCTGGACGAGCCCAAGTCTCTGAACTTCAAGGACAGCACCCACAACCTGCGTCTGTCGCTGCACGACGTCCCGCACACCCTCTGGAAGAGCAAACTCATCGCCAAATACCAGGTACACACACACAGTATAATATTGTACGTTTTACTTCACTACATTCCATAAAAACATATCGTTCCCCATTATTCTGATCTGAAGAAATCACCACCCTCTCTGAGACACAAGAGCGATGTTGGATTAATGAACTTGCTGAGTTCACACTATATGATTCATTCGTGAATCAGACTGATTCGATTGAGTCAGTGACTCACTGAATCAATGAATCAGAATGAGCCATGAATATCGTTTGAGCTTGATGGGGCGAAAAGTAGGTTGCTAAAGAATTTTCAAAAGATATAAAACTAGTATGTTTGCATAGTGTTCCTCTTATCATTAAATATTAACAGATTTTGCCCCATGTGACATCGGTGCATTAAATAATTTTATATTTGTCGCCACAAATTTTGTTTTACCCATTTTTAAAAGACTATATGGTATATTATTTCACTTGAATCATCACTAACTTAAATTCAGATTTTAGTACATTTAAAGTTTAATGTTTGTAATAAAAAACATGTTTTTCTTATTTGCAATACATCTTTCTTAATTAGCGCTGACCAAAATAAATATATCGTTCATCAATCAGGACTTTGTACTTTTAATACTTTAGCACATTAAAAATCATATTCTTTTGTATTTTTACTCAAGTAAACCCCAACATTTGTACTTTTACTGTTTAAAGGATTTGTTGTATAAACTTTATTTTTATATTTTAATTGATTTCAGTTAGTTTAACTTGATGTACTAAAATAATTTAAACTGAAATTAAAATTAATAAAACCTGTATGACATTAAAAAGTGACAAAAACAACAAAATTACTAAAAACTGAAATAAAAATGTATAAAAACTAGGGATGCACCGAAATGAAAATTCTGGGCCGAAACCGAAACAGAAAATAACTTTTTTTTTAAATAATTATTCATTTATTTTAAATTAGTTTTTTGTATAATTGTATTATTATTAGATGTTTTAATTAAATTCAATAATTTTACTGAATCTGAATTTAAAAAAAAAACAAGCCAATAAAATAAAATAACCACACTTTTATTTAAAGTAACACACAATAATTAGACAGAAAATAGGCCTATATTCAAATAATATTAAATATCAATATATTAATATTAGTGCTGGGGAAAAATTTATCGTGATTAATCGCATCCAAAAATAAAAGTTTGTGTTTACATAATATATGTGTGTGTACTGTATAATTATTATGTATATATAAATACACACACATGCATGTATATATTTAAGAAAAATTTTATATTTTTTACAAAAAAATTATATTTATATATAAGATAAATTATATATACAGTATATACATGCAAATATTTCTTAAATATATACATGCATGTGTGTGTAATAAAATGACAAAAACACAACAAAATTATTAAAAACTGAAGTAAAATGTATAAAAAAACCTAATAAAAATGACAAAAACAACAAAACTAAAACTTTAAGTAAAATTAGAATGAAAACAGTATATATAAGAATTTGTGTGTGTGTGTGTATATATATATATATATAAAAATAATTAGACTGTTTTTATGTATAATAAAAACTATAACAGTATCTCAGTGATACTAAAGTAACAGTGTTGTGGAGTGAGGGGAACTAAATACATATATATAGTGTTTATAGTGTTTATGTTTGTTTTTTTCCCTCAACAATGCAATTTTGACTCACTATGACATATATTCACTTCCTGAAAACATGATAAAATGTCATACATAACTTCATTAGAATCATGCGTTGTGTCAGTATTTAGCAGTTTGCCTGAGCTGCAGTGATAATGTTGATTTGTGTTTGTGTGTGGCAGGAGCTTCCCTTCCAGCAGGTGTGGAGCGGCTCTCAGCGTAACCTGCACTGCACCTTCACCCTGGAGCGCTTCAGTGCCGCCACACTCGAGCTGTCCTGCAAGCTGTGTGTGAGACAGGTGGAGGGGGAGGGACAGATCTTCCAGCTCAACACCACCCTGTCTGAGGTCAGTGTCTGAACCGAGTCAAGCCAGAGCACTTCCATGGCTGCAGTATAGCTCATAAGCCCCGCCCTCTCCATGTAATCCAATGGGACGCGAGCCAAACAAAAAAAACAATTAATTACATTTTTTTTTTTTTTTTTTGAAGATGGTAATTCTTATCGCTGACGTGTGTTCAAGTGTTCACTTTTCCAGTAAGTTTGGTTTTAGTTAGTTATTGATGCTATAAAAATGGGGTGTAACATCATGATTGACAGCTGTGCTAGCGAATGAGTCTGCAGGAGCGGGAGTGTGGGCGGCACCTTGATCCCACAGCTCCTCTGGGATAGTTTGGCTTCAGTTTTTACAGTGGAAGGAAGTGGAGACACGCTGTCCATCTTTTTTACAGTCTATGCTGTGAACAGACACGGACCACAGAGTGTTTGGACACGCTAGTCACGCTTATCAACGTCTGAGAGTCGTTCATTACATCACAATATCACTCAGAGAAAGCACTGAGTCAAACACTTTGAGCTCAGGGTTATCATCACTAACTAAAGCTAAAACATTCCTTTAGGCTTGGCCTTTATAATAAATGCCACAAAAATGTATTTGTTTTTTATATTATATTTGATATTCCTGTTCTGTTCTGAATCCAGTTTAAAGGATTTGCAGCGTTATTACAGTTAACTAAAGCTAAAAAATTTTATTTGAAATAAAATAAATTACGTAAAATAAACTTAAAATGTTTTAAAAAATATATATAAAAATATGTAAAATATTCAAGTTAGTAGAATAACTAAAATGAAAACTGAAATAAAAACTATATAGGCATATTTACTAATAAAAATGACAAATACACAACAAAATTATTAACTTTAAAAAACTTGAAAGCAGAAAATATGAAAATAAATATTAATTCAGAGTATTAATATAAACTATTTTATTACTATTTAATTGTATATCAGTGTTATTTTAGTATCTTTGAGATAATATTATAGTTTTTATTAATATTTTGAATACGTTTTTATTTTTATGTTCCATTTTTATTTGAATTGTACTTAAAGTTTTAGTAAGTTTTTTTAAAATATGTATGTGTATAGGTTTTTTTTTTTTCATTTTATTTCTTAAAGTCCCCCTTCAGTCAATAATGTTATCCTTTAAAACTCCTTTCTCATATTTAGATAGAAATCAATTTCCTTAGCTTGACTGTAACCCAACACCCTTGCTTTTAGTTTACGCGGAGCTGTGAGTATGCAAATGAGCCCCGCCTCCACTCACTCACTCTCAGATCACATGATCCACTCGCTCAACTGCAGTAAACGCTGCACGGCGACAAGAGCGAAAACTGGTTCTGCACGCTCGCCAGTCCTCTCATTAACTGTAGACACGTGTAAACAACAGATTGATTGATACTGAAATAACTGTCAAACATGAAGGAAATGATGTCAGTGAAGAGCAGATATTGGTGAGAATGATGGCGTTCAGACGTTATTAATGTGTCTGTATATGAATGGAGTGGCTCCATGTTCACGTGTCTTTGTGAAGCGTCTCATCAGAGATGTTCTGTGTAAGAGGCTCATCAGAATCAAACCGAACGCTCTGAGACGAGCGACCTCTGACCTTCATCCTGCAGCGGCGGCAGCTTCAATCAGGAGCGCCGCTGATGAACGAGTGAATCCTGCTGATCTCACGTTCAGAGCCGGCGTTCCTGATTTCTGCTGCTGATTCTGCTTTATTGTCAGTAATTGGGGTTTGCAGGGATTCGTCTTTTCAACTCATTTGACATTTTGTTTTAATGTTTTGTGTTTATTATAAAATCACCTTCGAGTTGTTTTTCAGAACAGAACATTTTATTTATGGTCATTATTAGTTGTTTTTATTTTTTATTTCAGTTTTAGTTCACCTTTTATTTATTTCCAGTTAGTAATTGTACTGCTTATTTTCAACTTATTTCATATTTATGTTCATTTATTATTTCAATTAACAAAAAATGTTAATAGTTTTAGTATATATATATTTACATTTTAGTATATCATTTGTGTATATATGTATATATAATTGCAGCTAGTTATATATTTGGGGGAAAAAAAGTTATAATTTAATAAAAAAATTCATAATATACTTTATACATTTATGTATTTAATATACTTAGAAAATAAATGTACATTTTGGGTTCAAAGAATTTTAGTTTTAAAGGCTAAATAATGAGTAATGTTTTTATAAAATCGCCTGTTTTTCAGGACATTATTTTAATAAATATAATTTATAAAAAAAAAAGGTATATTTATTATTGTATATATATGTATGTATACATCTTTTCCCATTTTTTCCATATTTTTTTAAATACAATTTTTGAAAGATTTTGTGAGACGAGGAAGTGCTTTGCGTCTGAAGCTGAATGAATATGTGTGTGATTGTGTGTGTGCAGGACTCTCAGTGCATCGATACGTCTCTTCTGGATCCGGCCAGTAACATCACCACACTGGTGGGTCCGAACGCCTTCCGGATCCCGCTGTCCATCCGGCAGAAGCTGTGCGGGAGTCTGGACGCCCCTCAGACCCGCGGCAACGACTGGAGGATGCTGGCGCACAAACTCAACCTGGACAGGTCAGACCGCGCAACACGTGTGTGTGTGTGTGTGTTCAGAGTTAGAGTACCACTTCACTTTTAGGTGTAAGAACTATTATATACAGGACCAGTCAAAAGTTTGGACACATTAAAAATAGTAATGTTTCTGAAAGTGTCTTCTGCTCACCAAGGCTGTGTTTATTTGATCAAAAATACAGTAAACAGTGTAATATTACTCCAGTGTAAATCAGCTGTTCTCTATGTGAATATATAGTAAAGTGTAATTTATTCCTGTGATCAAAGCTGAATTTATCATCATTACTCCAGTCTTCAGTGTCACATGACCCTTCACAAATCATTCAGATATGATGATTTATTATCAGTGTTATTCCAGTTGTGCTGCTTCAGATTTTTTTATAACCTGTGATCTTTATAGCCTTTTTTTCAGGATTCTTTGTTGAATAAAATGTTTTAAAAAATAACAGCATTTATTTAAATTGGAAATCTTTTGTAACAATATGCACTCCCGTCAAAAGTCCGTACCGTTCTTTTTTTTTAAAACAAATTAATATTTTTATTCAGCAAGCATTTGTTTAATATCACTTTTTATCAATTTAAGATTTATGTTGTTAGAAAATTTCTTTTTATTTATCAATGAATCCTGAAGAAATCCTCATATGAGAATGATTTGTGAAGGATCATGTGACACTGAAGACTGGAGTAATGATGATAAATTCAGCTTTGATCACAGGAATAAATTACACTTTACTATATATTCACATAGAAAACCATTATTTTAAATTGTAATAATATTTCACAATATTACCTTTTTTTCTGTATTTTTGGGCAAATAAACGCAGGCTTGATGAGCAGAAGAGACTTCTTTCAAAAACATTAAAATTTTGTCCAAACTTCTGACCAGTACTGTACATTACTAATATTTTAATTCTCTGTGTGAAGCGTGATTGATAGACTGCTTTTAAATGAACATTTATTTAAAGTTCTTATGCGATTTAAGAAAATGCAATTTTGCCAAACACAGGCTTTGCTCTCTTCAATGTCACTGTTTCCATCGCTGCAACTGCCCGAACACACACACAAGAATGTATTAAACTATTTAATAAAGCACATCTTTGCTTGGGATAGTCTATTGTCCCACACACACAGCGCTTCACAGCGTTACATCACATACCCAGCAGCTGATTGGTCCTGGTTAACTACTTCACTCAAATGCTCCCACACGCTACTTTTGTTTTTAATTCTCCTTTTTGAAATTTCTCTCGGATCTGTTTTCCCTCCATTACCGTTTAAACAAGTGAAGCAGCTGCGCGCTTAATGAGAGTCTGCAAATTAGGCCTGATGAAAAATTAAGCTTTAAATGTGTTAATAGTTCCATCATGTTGGAAAACAGTCTCCTTTGTGTTTTATATAATGACCACGAGGAGGCGCTCTAGTCACATGTTTTCCTTGATTGGTTTTCCCTGAAGAGTTACAAGTAAAAGAGTGACACACGTTTATTACATTTTACCTTGAAATGAGCGTTCTGTGTCTTTATTAAAATCAACACATTATAATGATTTATTTCTCAGCCCGACCCGTGAATTATCTGCAGATGACCACGATCCATGCATCACACATATATATTTTTTATTTCAGCTGTTGACATTTGTTTGTTTAAATGTTTGATTTTTTTTTTTTCATATTCTATTTTTGTTTGCTGGTTTAATGATTATTTTTTCACATTTTATTTTAAAATGTATAATTCTGTGTCAGTTGTAATTGTTTTTTTCTTTGCACCACAAAAGTTAGCACATTTATAGTTTTTCACTGTGTAATAATGTTCATTAACCATCATGGCAACACAAATGAATCCTGCTGATAACTAATAACCAGTTTCCTGTGTGTCCGCAGGTATCTCAACTACTTCGCCACTAAATCGAGTCCGACCGGTGTGATTCTGGACCTGTGGGAGGCACAGCATTTCCCCGAC
Source organism: Coreius guichenoti (assembly GCA_039654105.1). Lineage (NCBI taxonomy): Eukaryota > Metazoa > Chordata > Actinopteri > Cypriniformes > Gobionidae > Coreius > Coreius guichenoti. The sequence continues at coordinate 34,058,683 of CM077190.1, read as the reverse complement.
GGCAATCTGAACCGCCTGGCCGCTGTGCTGGAGGAAATGGGCCGTCATGAGAACATCGTGTCCATGGCAACTGAGCACTGACACCTGCCCATGGCGCAGGAAGTTCCCGGAGGGCGTGAGAGCTCGAGTCACAGCGGGCGGCCGAGATCGCTGCCAGATCACCGTGACGACGGCAGACCTGCTCCAAACACGTTTAAACCGCAAAACAAGTCGACTTGAAAGGTGACATCCCAAGGGAAGAGGAAGAGTCTGTACGATTTCTGGTACAGTTGTTTGTTTTTCTATTCGTCGAATCAGTTTCTCAGGAAACGCAACTTCTGATGTCCAAATACTGGACCTCCGCCCTCCCTGTCACGTCACATGACCAGGACTGAACATGGGAGCGGTGCGCAGACATCCTCGACGTGGTGATGAAAACATATGTGTTGAAAAATGCCTTTATTTATACGTTCCTTTCCTTTCATATCAGTTTTGTTTTTTCTCACTGGTCTAATTGTGTCATCCAGTGGACAGAGCTTGTAACTACACGTCCAGCCTCCTGTATATATACAGCAAACTGTAAAGTTTAACAGTGTTATGATTATTATTCTATGATTACGTTTTCATTTTATTATTAATTGCGTTTTGTTGCATAGTGATCTGTATGTAATCAAAATTTAGAAGAAAAAGACAAACTAGGGCCTAAACTCTTTCAGCAGCGATTGTGCGGTTTTGTAAACGTTCGCCGTGTCCTGGATGTTCGACACCTTCTGCTTTGGGACTAAAGCGTGACGGACGCAGTTCAGGAATAAACTTCAGTGGCCAGAATCCACACGTCGTCACTCATAAGTTCATAATAATCACGATGCTTTTGTACGGTGTGGCTCTTTGCTGAGGATAGTTTGTGTGGGTTTCATTACGGCATGTGAATCGCTGCGACTTTAACGGATCAGAGGACGTTCACCGATCATGAAGCGATGGATGCATGCGATAGTGCTGCAGTAAAAATAAGTGTATAAAGAACAACTAACCTAATAGCCATTTGAGTGTTTGTGATTTCCAGCATTGTCTCTTCTGTTCACCTTTTGTTGTCCAGATTTCTAAAGCTGTCTATGCAAATTCTGCATCCTTTATCAAACAAAATTATACATGCTAGCAGTTGCTTTCCATAGTTATCAATCATGCGATTATATTTATAGTGAGGATGTTACTTATTCTTTTATGGCACGTTCATGATGTAATTTGCGAAAGCTTGCATCTCCTCTGTGAAGTTTCTGTACAAAATGTAAGAAAGAATTTTTAAACAAGTAATAAATTATATTTATATGCAACACTGAATACAGATGCGTCTTGTTTTTTTTTTTTGTGTGTGTGGTTTTATGTGATGCTAGTTTTATTTATATAGTAGTTCACAATGACATTGTTTTAAAGCAGCTTTACAGAAATCACAATACTCGCTCACATTACGTATATGGCAAGTACGATGTCACGTAAAGTTTTTTGCTCAAAAGGAGTGATGAGATACTTAGCAGACTATCATCACTCAATGGCTGGTTGTCTAAGTGGTGTCTGCAAAATAACATAGGGTTCATAGACAATTGGAAAAGCTTTTGGGGCAGACCTGACCTGTTGAAAAAAGATGGTATTCATCCTTCCTGGGATGGTGCCGCTCTTCTCTCTAGTAATTTGGCACATAGTCTTAGAGCTAAACCTTGACTAACTGGGGCCCAGGTCAGGAAGCAGACGGACTGGCTTACCCGACCGCCTGCTAGCTGTCTCACGTCACAGAAGTCAGATAAATCCCAGCACAGAGACTCTTTCACCTAGATATTATCACATAGAGACTGTGTCTGTTCCACGAATTAGTAAATACAAAAAAACCATTCAACGGTAAAAAGTTAATTGATGTCTAACAAATAACAGATATAATACAGATGATCAAATGATAAAGCTCGGGCTGCTGAATATTCAATCCCTTTCCTCAAAAGCGCTTATTGTTAATGATATGATTACAGATCATAACCTAGATGTGCTGTGTTTGACAGAAACCTGGCTAAAACCTGACGATTACATTACTTTAAATGAGTCCACCCCCCCAAGATTATTGTTATAAACACGAGCCGCGTCTGAAAGGCAAAGGGGGAGGTGTTGCTGTAATTTATAATATCTTCGGTATTACTCAGAAGTCTAGTTTCAAATATAATTCCTTTGAAGTTTTGGTGCTTTATGTAACGTTATGTAGTGAAATTGATAAATCCCGTTTGACATTTGTGCTGGCTACTGTATACAGGCCACCAGGGCACCATACAGACTTTACCAGAGAATTTGTTGATTTTCTATCAGAGTTAGTACTGGCTGCAGATAAAGTCCTAATTGTTGGTGATTTTAATATCCATGTAGACAATGAAAAAGACGCATTGGGATTGGCATTTAGAGACATTCTAAACTCTATTGGAGTAAGGCAACACGTGTCAGGACCCACTCATCGCCGTAATCATACTTTAGACCTAATACTGTCACATGGAATAAATGTTGATACCATTGAAATTCTGCAGCAGAGCGATGACATCTCAGATCATTACCTAGTATCATGTACACTTAATTTAGCAAAGGCTGCAAAGCCGTCCCCTCGCTTCAAATATGGCAGGACTATCACCGCTGCCACTAAAGATTGCTTTGTAAATAATCTTCCTCATCAGTTTCATCTCCTCAGCATCCCAGATAGCCTAGAGGAACTCGATGTTGCAACAGAAACTATTGACTCTCTCTTTTCCAGCACTTTAGACACATTTGCTTCCCGGGGCTTAAAGAAGATTAAAGAAAATAGTCCAACGAGCACACCCGGGCCCTTAAAACAGCAGACAGAAAAATGGAGCGCAGCTGGAAGAAAACAAAACTGGAAGTTTTTCGCATTTCGTGGAAAGAGAGCATGATTACATACAGAAAAGCCGTAAAAACTGCTAGATCTGCATATTTCTCGACTCTCTTAGAAGAAAACAAACACAACCCTAGGTATTTATTCGATACAGTGGCTAAATTAACCAAAGATAAAGCTTCACCTTCTGATGTTTGTAAACATTACTGCTGTGCTGACTTTATGAACTTCTTTACTTGTAAGATTGATAATATTAGGAAAGAAATTATAACCATGCAGCCGTCTACTACAGTATCACATCAGACAGTGCATTGTAGTGTCACTGAGGAAAAATTACATTCATTCACTGCTATAGGTGAAGAAGAATTGGCTAAACTCATTAAATCATCAAAATCAACAACATGTATGCTCGACCCTATACCGACTAAACTACTAAAAGAGATGCTTCCAGAGGTCATAGATCCTCTCCTTAATATCATTAGTTCATCCTTGACATTAGGGAGAACAAGTATTTGATACACTGCTGATTTTGCAGGTTTACCCACTTACAAAGCATGTAGAAGTCTGTCATTTTTATCATAGGTACACTTCAACTGTGAGTGACGGAATCTAAAACAAAAATTATACAATGTGATTTTCTGGATTAATTTGCTTTTTTTTGCATGACATAAGTATTTGATACATCAGAAAAGCAGAACTTAATATTTGGTACAAAAACCTTTGTTTGCAATTACAGAGATCATACGTTTCCTGTAGTTCTTGACCAGGTTTGCACACACTGCAGCAGGGATTTTGGCCCACTTCTCCATACAGACCTTCTCCAGATCCTTCAGGTTTCGGGGCTGTCGCTGGGCAATACGGACTTTCAGCTCCCTCCAAAGACTTTCTATTGGGTTCAGGTCTGGAGACTGGCTAGGCCACTCCAGGACCTTGAGATGCTTCTTACAGAGCCACTCCTTAGTTGCCCTGGCTGTGTGTTTCGGGTCGTTGTCATGCTGGAAGACCCAGCCACGACCCATCTTCAATGCTCTTACTGAGGGAAGGAGGTTGTTGGCCAAGATCTCGCAATACATTGCCCCATCCATCCTCCCCTCAATACGGTGCAGTCGTCCTGTCCCCTTTGCAGAAAAGCATCCCCAAAGAATGATGTTTCCACCTCCATGCTTCACGGTTGGGATGGTGTTCTTGGGGTTGTACTCATCCTTCTTCTTCCTCCAAACACGGCGAGTGGAGTTTAGACCAAAAAGCTCTATTTTTGTCTCATCAGACCACATGACCTTCTCCCATTCCTCCTCTGGATCATCCAGATGGTCATTGGCAAACTTCAGACGGGCCTGGACATGCGCTGGTTTGAGCAGGGGGACCTTGCGTGCGCTGCAGGATTTTAATCCATGACGGCGTAGTGTGTTACTAATGGTTTTCTTTGAGACTGTGGTCCCAGCTCTCTTCAGGTCATTGACCAGGTCCTGCCGTGTAGTTCTGGGCTGATCCCTCACCTTCCTCATGATCATTGATGCCCCACGAGGTGAGATCTTGCAGGGTGCCCCAGACCGAGGGAGATTGACCGTCATCTTGAACTTCTTCCATTTTCTAATAATTGCGCCAACAGTTGTTGCCTTCTCACCAAGCTGCTTGCCTATTGTCATGTAGCCCATCCCAGCCTTGTGCAGGTCTACAATTTTATCCCTGATGTCCTTACACAGCTCGCTGGTCTTGGCCATTATGGAGAGGTTGGAGTCTTGATTGAGTGTGTGGACAGGTGTCTTTTATACAGGTAACGAGTTCAAACAGGTGCAGTTAATACAGGTAATGAGTGGAGAACAGGAGGGCTTCTTAAAGAAAAACTAACAGGTCTGTGAGAGCCGGAATTCTTACTGGTTGGTAGGTGATCAAATACTTATGTCATGCAATAAAATGCAAATTAATTATTTAAAAATCATACAATGTGATTTTCTGGATTTTAGATTCCGTCACGCATAGTTGAAGTGTACCTATGATAAAAATTACAGACTTCTACATGCTTTGTAAGTAGGAAAACCTGCAAAATCGGCAGTGTATCAAATACTTGTTCTCCCCACTGTATGTACCGAAAACTTTTAAGTTGGCTATTATTAAACCACTTATTAAAAAAACCACAACTTGATCCTACAGCATTAGTCAATTACAGGCCAATCTCAAATCTACCCTTTCTGTCAAAAATACTAGAAAAGGCAGTGTCCTCAGTGCTTTTTTTTTTAGAAAGAAATGGTATCTGTGAGGATTTCCAGTCAGGATTTAGACCGTATCATAGTACTGAGACTGCTCTCATTAGAGTTACAAATGATTTACTCATCATCCGATCGTGGTTGTATATCTCTGTTAGTGTTACTCGATCTTAGCGCTGCATTCGATACTATCGACCACAACATTCTTTTGAATAGACTCGAAAATTATGTTGGCATTAGTGGAATTTCATTGGCATGGTTTAAATCATACTTATCTGACCGTTATCAGTTTGTAGCAGTAAATGAAGAGATGTCACAACGAACACAAGTTCAGTATGGAGTACCGCAGGGCTCAGTGCTAGGACCGTTGCTTTTCACCCTGTACATGCTACCACTGGGAGATATCATTAGGAAGCACGGCGTTAGTTTTCATTGTTATGCTGACGATACTCAGCTCTATATTTCTTCACGCCCTGACGAAACTTACCAATTCACAAGATAAACGGAAGGCATAGCTGATATAAAAAAATTGGATGACTAGTAATTTCCTGCAACTTAATTCAGAAAAAAACTAAATTTTTAATCATTGGACAAAAAATACTAATAACCTAGAATACCGTAACACTTGATGGCTGCTCTGTCAAGCCCTCGTCGTCAGTTAGGAACCTGGGTGTGCTCTTTGATACCAATCTCTCATTTGAAAGCCACGTTTCTAGCATCTGTAAAACTGCATTCTACCATCTTAAAAATATATCTAAATTACGGCACATGCTTTCAATGCAAAATGCTGAACAGTTAGTTCATGCGTTCATGACCTCAAGGCTAGATTATTGTAATGCTCTACTGGGTGGTTGCCCTGCTCGCTTAAATAAACTGCAGCTGGTCCAAAACGCAGCAGCTAGACTAGAACCAGGAAGTATGACCATATTAGCCCGGTTCTGTCAACACTGCATTGGCTCCCTATTAAACATCAAATACATTTTAAAATCTTGCTCATTACTTACAAAGCACTAAATGGTTTAGCTCCCCAGTACTTGAGCGAGCTCTTAACGCATTATACTCCATCACGTCTCTTGCGGTCTCAAAATTCTGGCCAGTTGATAATACCTAGAATATCAAAATCAACTGCAGGCGGTCGATCCTTTTCCTATTTAGCACCTAAACTCTGGAACAGTCTTCCTAGCATTGTTCGGGAAGCAGACACTCTGTCAGTTTAAATCTAGACTAAAAACACATCTCTTTACTATGGCATACACATAAAACATTTTTTATTTATATTATTCAAATCAGTTAAATGATTGTTTTAGGCTGCATTAACTAGGTCAGCCGGAACCGGGAACACTTCCAATAACACCTGATGTACTCGTTACATCATAAGAAGAATGGCATCTACGCTAATGTTAGTCTCTCTGTTTATCCCGAGGTTTACTGCAGTCGGCCGGATCCGGGCCGTATCCGGACCAGATGGTGGACCTGCACCTGGATATGACCAACGCATCCCTGAAATGTCTGTAGAGACCGTGTCAATTAAACTCCCCCCTGTAAATGCCGCATCGACACGTCATCCTCATTAAACCCGTCCCCGGCGTGACGACTCCAATCTTTCGAATAATCCTACGAATATCTATTGATCTAATATGACTTCTGACCTGTAATGTTGCCAGAATCATAATCATACACTATTTGTTCGTCGGCCAGAGGAGAACTGGCACCCCGACTGAGCCTGGTTTCTCCCAAGGTTTTTTTTTCTCCATTCTGGCCCTGAAGGAGTTTTGGTTCCTTCCCACCGTCGCCTTTGGCTTTTGGCTTGCTCAGTTGGGGACACTTAAATTTCAACTATATTACTGATCTGCCCGCATTGACACTATATGATAATTGAAATGAGCTGATGACATCACCGTTTTCACCAGAGCGGCTGTACAGCCGAATCAAGTTCTGTTGCATTATTTTCCTGTTACCACTGTGAAGCTGCTTTGAAACAATTGGCATTGTAAAAAGCGCTATATAAATAAAGGTGATTTTTTTTTTTTTTGATACATCACATTACTCCCTTACATTACACTGCTCACTTACATCACATGACTCCCTTAAAATACACTGCTCACGTACATCACATTACTCACTTCACATTACTCCCTTATAATACACTGCTTTTACATCACATTACTCCCTTACATTACACTGCCCACTTACATCACATTACTCCCTTACATTACACTGCCCACTTACATCACATTACTCCCTTACATTACACTGCTCACGTACATCACATTACTCCCTTATAATACACTGCTCTTACATCACATTACTCACATCACATTACTCCCTTATATTACACTGCTCACTTACATCACATTACTCACATCATATTACTCCCTTATATTACACTGCTCACGTACATCACATTACTCACATCATATTACTCCCTTATATTACACTGCTCACGTACATCACATTACTCACATCATATTACTCCCTTATATTACACTGCTCACTTACATCACATGACTCCCTTATAATACACTGCTCACGTACATCACATTACTCCCTTATAATACACTGCTCACGTACAAACCCGATTCCAAAAAAGTTGGGACACTGTACAAATTGTGAATAAAAAAGGAATGCAATAATTTACAAATCTCATAAACTTATATTTTATTCACAATAGAATATAGATAACATATCAAATGCTGAAAGTGAGACATTTTGAAATGTCATGCCAAATATTGGCTCATTTTGGATTTCATGAGAGCTACACATTCCAAAAAAGTTGGGACAGGTAGCAATAAGAGGCCGGAAAAGTTAAATGTACATATAAGGAACAGCTGGAGGACCAATTTGCAACTTATTAGGTCAATTGGCAACATGATTGGGTATAAAAAGAGCCTCTCAGAGTGGCAGTGTCTCTCAGAAGTCAAGATGGGCAGAGGATCACCAATTCCCCCAATGCTGCGGCGAAAAATAGTGGAGCAATATCAGAAAGGAGTTTCTCAGAGAAAAATTGCAAAGAGTTTGAAGTTATCATCATCTACAGTGCATAATATCATCCAAAGATTCAGAGAATCTGGAACAATCTCTGTGCGTAAGGGTCAAGGCCGGAAAACCATACTGGATGCCCGTGATCTTCGGGCCCTTAGACGGCACTGCATCACATACAGGAATGCTACTGTAATGGAAATCACAACATGGGCTCAGGAATACTTCCAGAAAACATTGTTGGTGAACACAATCCACCGTGCCATTCGCCGTTGCCAACTAAAACTCTATAGGTCAAAAAAGAAGCCATATCTAAACATGATCCAGAAGCGCAGGCGTTTTCTCTGGGCCAAGGCTCATTTAAAATGGACTGTGGCAAAGTGGAAAACTGTTCTGTGGTCAGACGAATCAAAATTTGAAGTTCTTTTTGGAAAACTGGGACGCCATGTCATCCGGACTAAAGAGGACAAGGACAACCCAAGTTGTCATCAGCGCTCAGTTCAGAAGCCTGCATCTCTGATGGTATGGGGTTGCATGAGTGCGTGTGGCATGGGCAGCTTACACATCTGGAAAGGCACCATCAATGCTGAAAGGTATATCCAAGTTCTAGAACAACATATGCTCCCATCCAGACGTCGTCTCTTTCAGGGAAGACCTTGCATTTTCCAACATGACAATGCCAGACCACATACTGCATCAATTACAACATCATGGCTGTGTAGAAGAAGGATCCGGGTACTGAAATGGCCAGCCTGCAGTCCAGATCTTTCACCCATAGAAAACATTTGGTGCATCATAAAGAGGAAGATGCGACAAAGAAGACCTAAGACAGTTGAGCAACTAGAAGCCTGTATTAGACAAGAATGGGACAACATTCCTATTCCTAAACTTGAGCAACTTGTCTCCTCAGTCCCCAGACGTTTGCAGACTGTTATAAAAAGAAGAGGGGATGCCACACAGTGGTAAACATGGCCTTGTCCCAACTTTTTTGAGATGTGTTGATGCCATGAAATTTAAAATCAACTTATTTTTCCCTTAAAATGATACATTTTCTCAGTTTAAACATTTAATATGTCATCTATGTTGTATTCTGAATAAAATATTGAAATTTGAAACTTCCAAATCATTGCATTCTGTTTTCATTCACAATTTGTACAGTGTCCCAACTTTTTTGGAATCGGGTTTGTACATCACATTACTCCCTTACATTACACTGAACACTTACATCACATTACTCCCTTACATTACACTGCTCACATCACATTACTCCCTTATAATACACTGCTCACGTACCTCACATTACTCCCTTACATTACACTGCTCACTTACATCATATTACTCCCTTATATTACACTGCTCAATTACAGCACATGACTCCCTTATAATACACTGCTCACGTACATCACATTACTCCCTTATAATAATACACTGCTCACGTACATCACATTACTCCCTTATAATACACTGCTAACATCACATTACTCCCTTATAATACACTGCTCATTTACATCACATTACTCGCATCACATTACTCCCTTACATTACACTGCTCACTTACATCACATTACTTCCTTACATTACACTGCTCACTTACATCACATCACTCCCTTATAATACACTGCTCACATACGTCACATTACTCCCTTATAATACACTGCTCACTTACATCACATTACTCCCTTACATTACACTGCTCACTTACATCACATTACTTCCTTACATTACACTGCTCACTTACATCACATCACTCCCTTATAATACACTGCTCACATACGTCACATTACTCCCTTATAATACACTGCTCACGTACATCACATTACTCCCTTATAATACACTGCTCACTTACATCACATCACTCCCTTATAATACACTGCTCACGTACGTCACATTACTCCCTTATAATACACTGCTCACTTACATCATATTACTCGCATCACATTACTCCCTTACATTACACTGCTCACTTACATCACATTACTCCCTTACATTACACTGCTCACTTACATCACATCACTCCCTTATAATACACTGCTCACTTACATCATATTACTCCCTTATATTACACTGCTCACTTACATCACATTACTCCCTTATAATACACTGCTCACGTACGTCACATTACTCCCTTATAATACACTGCTCACTTACATCACATTACTCCCTTATATTACACTGCTCACTTACATCACATTACTCCCTTATAATACACTGCTCACGTACATCACATTACTCCCTTACATTACACTGCTCACGTACATCACATTACTCCCTTACATTACACTGCTCACGTACATCACATTACTCCCTTACATTACACTGCTCACGTACATCACATTACTCCCTTATAATACACTGCTCTTGTACATCACATTACTCCCTTACATTACACTGCTCAATTACATCACATTACTCCCTTATAATACACTGCTCACGTACCTCACATTACTCCCTTATAATACATTGCTTACGTACATCACATTACTCCCTTACATTACACTGCTCAATTACATCACATTACACCCTTACATTACACTGCTCAATTACATCACATTACTCCCTTACATTACACTGCTCATGTACATCACATTACTCCCTTATAATACACTGCTCACATCACATTACTCCCTTATAATACACTGCTCACTTACATCACATTACTCCCTTACATTACACTGCTCACTTACATCACATTACTCCCTTATAATACACTGCTCACGTACATCACATTACTCCCTTATAATACACTGCTCACTTACATCACATTACTCCCTTACATTACACTGCTCACTTACATCACATCACTCCCTTATAATACACTGCTCACGTACGTCACATTACTCCCTTATAATACACTGCTCACTTACATCACATTACTCCCTTACATTACACTGCTCACTTACATCATATTACTCGCATCACATTACTCCCTTATAATACACTGCTCACTTACATCACATTACTCCCTTACATTACACTGCTCACTTACATCACATTACTCCCTTATAATACATAGCTTACGTACATCACATTACTCCCTTACATTACACTGCTCAATTACATCACATTACACCTTTACATTACACTGCTCACTTACATCACATTACTCCCTTATAATACATAGCTTACGTACATCACATTACTCCCTTACATTACACTGTTCATGTACATCACATTACATTACTCCCTTATAATACACTGCTCACTTACATCACATCTCTCCCTTACATTACACTGCTCACTTACATCACATCTCTCCCTTACATTACACTGCTCACCTACATCACATTACTCCCTTACATTACACTGCTCACTTACATCACATCTCTCCCTTACATTACACTGCTGACTTACATCACATTACTCCCTTACATTACACTGCTCACTTACATCACATTACTCCCTTACATTACACTGCTCACTTACATCACATTACTCGCATCACATTACTCCCTTACATTACACTGCTCACTTACATCACATTGCTCACGTACATCACATTACTCCCTTATAATACACTGCTCACTTACATCACATTACTCACATCACATTACTCCCTTATAATACACTGCTCACTTACATCACATTACTCCCTTACATTACACTGCTCACGTACATCACATTACTCGCATCACATTACTCCCTTACATTACACTGCTCACTTACATCACATTACTCCCTTATAATACACTGCTCACGTACATCACATTACTCCCTTACATTACACTGCTCACGTACATCACATTACTCCCTTATAATACACTGCTCTTGTACATCACATTACTCCCTTACATTACACTGCTCACTTACATCACATTACTCCCTTATAATATATTGCTTACGTACATCACATTACTCCCTTACATTACACTGCTCAATTACATCACATTACACCCTTACATTACACTGCTCAATTACATCACATTACTCACATCACATTACTCCCTTATATTACACTGCTCACATCACATTACTCCCTTATAACACACTGCTCACGTACATCACATTACTACTTTACAATACACTGCTCTTACGTCACATTACTCCCTTATAATACAATGCTCACTTACATCACATTACTCCCTTACATTACACTGAACACTTACATCACATTACTCCCTTATAATACACTGCTCACTGACATCACATTACTCCCTTACATTACACTGCTCAATTACATCACATTACTCCCTTATAATACACTGCTCACGTACATCACATTACTCCCTTACATTACACTGCTCAATTACATCACATTACTCCCTTATAATACACTGCTCTTACATCACATTACTCACATCACATTACTCCCTTATATTACACTGCTCACTTACATCACATTACTCACATCATATTACTCCCTTATATTACACTGCTCATGTACATCACATTACTCCCTTACATTACACTGCTCACGTACATCACATTACTGCCTTATAATACACTGCTCACTTACATCACATGACTCCCTTATAATACACTGCTCACGTACATCACATTACTCCCTTATAATACACTGCTCACTTACATCACATCTCTCCCTTACATTACACTGCTCACTTACATCACATTACTCCCTCACATTACACTACTCAATTACATCACATTACTCCCTTATAATACACTGCTCACGTACCTCACATTACTCCCTTATAATACATTGCTTACGTACATCACATTACTCCCTTACATTACACTGCTCAATTACATCACATTACACCCTTACATTACACTGCTCAATTACATCACATTACTCCCTTACATTACACTGCTCATGTACATCACATTACTCCCTTACATTACACTGCTCACTTACATCACATTACTCCCTTACATTACACTGCTCACGTACATCACATTACTCCCTTATATTACACTGCTCACATCACATTACTCCCTTATAATACACTGCTCACGTACATCACATTACTCCCTTATAATACACTGCTCACTTACATCACATTACTCCCTTACATTACACTGCTCACTTACATCACATTACTCGCATCACATTACTCCCTTATAATACACTGCTCACTTACATCACATCTCTCCCTTACATTACACTGCTCAATTACATCACATTACTCCCTTACATTACACTGCTCACTTACATCACATCACTCCCTTATAATACACTGCTCACGTACGTCACATTACTCCCTTATAATACACTGCTCACGTACATCACATTACTCCCTTATAATACACTGCTCACTTACATCACATTACTCCCTTACATTACACTGCTCACTTACATCACATTACTCCCTTACATTACACTGCTCACTTACATCACATCACTCCCTTATAATACACTGCTCACGTACGTCACATTACTCCCTTATAATACACTGCTCACTTACATCATATTACTCCCTTATATTACACTGCTCACTTACATCACATTACTCCCTTATAATACACTGCTCACGTACATCACATTACTCCCTTACATTACACTGCTCACGTACATCACATTACTCCCTTATAATACACTGCTCACTTGCATCACATTACTCCCTTACATTACACTGCTCACTTACATCACATTACTCCCTTATAATACATAGCTTACGTACATCACATTACTCCCTTACATTACACTGCTCAATTACATCACATTACACCTTTACATTACACTGCTCAATTACATCACATTACTCCCTTACATTACACTGTTCATGTACATCACATTACATTACTCCCTTATAATACACTGCTCACTTACATCACATCTCTCCCTTACATTACACTGCTCACTTACATCACATTACTCCCTTACATTACACTGCTCACTTACATCACATTACTCGCATCACATTACTCCCTTACATTACACTGCTCACTTACATCACATTGCTCACGTACATCACATTACTCCCTTATAATACACTGCTCACTTACATCACATTACTCACATCACATTACTCCCTTACATTACACTGCTCACGTACATCACATTACTCGCATCACATTACTCCCTTACATTACACTGCTCACTTACATCACATTACTCCCTTATAATACACTGCTCACGTACATCACATTACTCCCTTACATTACACTGCTCACGTACATCACATTACTCCCTTATAATACACTGCTCTTGTACATCACATTACTCCCTTACATTACACTGCTCACTTACATCACATTACTCCCTTATAATATATTGCTTACGTACATCACATTACTCCCTTACATTACACTGCTCAATTACATCACATTACTCCCTTATAATACACTGCTCACGTACCTCACATTACTCCCTTATAATATATTGCTTACGTACATCACATTACTCCCTTACATTACACTGCTCAATTACATCACATTACACCCTTACATTACACTGCTCAATTACATCACATTACTCCCTTACATTACACTGCTCATGTACATCACATTACTCCCTTATAATACACTGCTCACATCACATTACTCCCTTATAATACACTGCTTTTACATCACATTACTCCCTTACATTACACTGCCCACTTACATCACATTACTCACATCACATTACTCCCTTATATTACACTGCTCACATCACATTACTCCCTTATAACACACTGCTCACGTACATCACATTACTACTTTACAATACACTGCTCTTACGTCACATTACTCCCTTATAATACAATGCTCACTTACATCACATTACTCCCTTACATTACACTGAACACTTACATCACATTACTCCCTTATAATACACTGCTCACTGACATCACATTACTCCCTTACATTACACTGCTCAATTACATCACATTACTCCCTTATAATACACTGCTCACGTACATCACATTACTCCCTTACATTACACTGCTCAATTACATCACATTACTCCCTTATAATACACTGCTCTTACATCACATTACTCACATCACATTACTCCCTTATATTACACTGCTCACTTACATCACATTACTCACATCATATTACTCCCTTATATTACACTGCTCACATCACATTACTCCCTTATAATACACTGCTCACGTACATCACATTACTCCCTTATAATACACTGCTCACTTACATCACATTACTCCCTTACATTACACTGCTCACTTACATCACATTACTCGCATCACATTACTCCCTTATAATACACTGCTCACTTACATCACATCTCTCCCTTACATTACACTGCTCAATTACATCACATTACTCCCTTACATTACACTGCTCACTTACATCACATTACTCCCTTACATTACACTGCTCACTTACATCACATTACTCCCTTACATTACACTGCTCACTTACATCACATCACTCCCTTATAATACACTGCTCACGTACGTCACATTACTCCCTTATAATACACTGCTCACTTACATCATATTACTCCCTTATATTACACTGCTCACTTACATCACATTACTCCCTTATAATACACTGCTCACGTACATCACATTACTCCCTTACATTACACTGCTCATGTACATCACATTACTCCCTTATAATACACTGCTCACTTGCATCACATTACTCCCTTACATTACACTGCTCACTTACATCACATTACTCCCTTATAATACATAGCTTACGTACATCACATTACTCCCTTACATTACACTGCTCAATTACATCACATTACACCTTTACATTACACTGCTCAATTACATCACATTACTCCCTTACATTACACTGTTCATGTACATCACATTACATTACTCCCTTATAATACACTGCTCACTTACATCACATCTCTCCCTTACATTACACTGCTCACTTACATCACATTACTCCCTTACATTACACTGCTCACTTACATCACATTACTCGCATCACATTACTCCCTTACATTACACTGCTCACTTACATCACATTGCTCACGTACATCACATTACTCCCTTATAATACACTGCTCACTTACATCACATTACTCACATCACATTACTCCCTTATAATACACTGCTCACTTACATCACATTACTCCCTTACATTACACTGCTCACGTACATCACATTACTCGCATCACATTACTCCCTTACATTACACTGCTCACTTACATCACATTACTCCCTTATAATACACTGCTCACGTACATCACATTACTCCCTTACATTACACTGCTCACGTACATCACATTACTCCCTTATAATACACTGCTCTTGTACATCACATTACTCCCTTACATTACACTGCTCACTTACATCACATTACTCCCTTATAATATATTGCTTACGTACATCACATTACTCCCTTACATTACACTGCTCAATTACATCACATTACTCCCTTATAATACACTGCTCACGTACCTCACATTACTCCCTTATAATATATTGCTTACGTACATCACATTACTCCCTTACATTACACTGCTCAATTACATCACATTACACCCTTACATTACACTGCTCAATTACATCACATTACTCCCTTACATTACACTGCTCATGTACATCACATTACTCCCTTATAATACACTGCTCACATCACATTACTCCCTTATAATACACTGCTTTTACATCACATTACTCCCTTACATTACACTGCCCACTTACATCACATTACTCACATCACATTACTCCCTTATATTACACTGCTCACATCACATTACTCCCTTATAACACACTGCTCACGTACATCACATTACTACTTTACAATACACTGCTCTTACGTCACATTACTCCCTTATAATACAATGCTCACTTACATCACATTACTCCCTTACATTACACTGAACACTTACATCACATTACTCCCTTATAATACACTGCTCACTGACATCACATTACTCCCTTACATTACACTGCTCAATTACATCACATTACTCCCTTATAATACACTGCTCACGTACATCACATTACTCCCTTACATTACACTGCTCAATTACATCACATTACTCCCTTATAATACACTGCTCTTACATCACATTACTCACATCACATTACTCCCTTATATTACACTGCTCACTTACATCACATTACTCACATCATATTACTCCCTTATATTACACTGCTCATGTACATCACATTACTCCCTTACATTACACTGCTCACGTACATCACATTACTGCCTTATAATACACTGCTCACTTACATCACATGACTCCCTTATAATACACTGCTCACGTACATCACATTACTCCCTTATAATACACTGCTCACTTACATCACATCTCTCCCTTACATTACACTGCTCACTTACATCACATTACTCCCTCACATTACACTACTCAATTACATCACATTACTCCCTTATAATACACTGCTCACGTACCTCACATTACTCCCTTATAATACATTGCTTACGTACATCACATTACTCCCTTACATTACACTGCTCAATTACATCACATTACACCCTTACATTACACTGCTCAATTACATCACATTACTCCCTTACATTACACTGCTCATGTACATCACATTACTCCCTTACATTACACTGCTCACTTACATCACATTACTCCCTTACATTACACTGCTCACGTACATCACATTACTCCCTTATATTACACTGCTCACATCACATTACTCCCTTATAATACACTGCTCACGTACATCACATTACTCCCTTATAATACACTGCTCACTTACATCACATTACTCCCTTACATTACACTGCTCACTTACATCACATTACTCGCATCACATTACTCCCTTATAATACACTGCTCACTTACATCACATTACTCCCTTATAATACATAGCTTACGTACATCACATTACTCCCTTACATTACACTGCTCAATTACATCACATTACACCTTTACATTACACTGCTCATGTACATCACATTACATTACTCCCTTATAATACACTGCTCACTTACATCACATCTCTCCCTTACATTACACTGCTCACTTACATCACATCTCTCCCTTACATTACACTGCTCACTTACATCACATCTCTCCCTTACGTTACACTGCTCACTTACATCACATCTCTCCCTTACATTACACTGCTCACTTACATCACATTACTCCCTTACATTACACTGCTCACTTACATCACATTACTCCCTTATAATACACTGCTCACGTACATCACATTACTCCCTTACATTACACTGCTCACTTACATCATATTACTCCCTTATATTACACTGCTCAATTACAGCACATGACTCCCTTATAATACACTGCTCACGTACATCACATTACTCCCTTATAATACACTGCTCACGTACATCACATTACTCCCTTATAATACACTGCTAACATCACATTACTCCCTTATATTACACTGCTCACTTACATCACATGACTCCCTTATAATACACTGCTCACGTACATCACATTATTCCCTTATAATACACTGCTCATTTACATCACATTACTCGCATCACATTACTCCCTTTCATTACACTGCTCACTTACATCACATTACTTCCTTACATTACACTGCTCACTTACATCACATTACTCCCTTACATTACACTGCTCACATACGTCACATTACTCCCTTATAATACACTGCTCACTTACATCACATTACTCCCTTACATTACACTGCTCACTTACATCACATTACTCCCTTACATTACACTGCTCACTTACATCACATCACTCCCTTATAATACACTGCTCACGTACGTCACATTACTCCCTTATAATACACTGCTCACGTACATCACATTACTCCCTTATAATACACTGCTCACTTACATCACATTACTCCCTTACATTACACTGCTCACTTACATCACATTACTCCCTTACATTACACTGCTCACTTACATCACATCACTCCCTTATAATACACTGCTCACGTACGTCACATTACTCCCTTACAATACACTGCTCACTTACATCATATTACTCCCTTATATTACACTGCTCACTTACATCACATTACTCCCTTATAATACACTGCTCACGTACATCACATTACTCCCTTACATTACACTGCTCACGTACATCACATTACTCCCTTATAATACACTGCTCTTGTACATCACATTACTCCCTTACATTACACTGCTCAATTACATCACATTACTCCCTTATAATACACTGCTCACGTACATCACATTACTCCCTTACATTACACTACTCAATTACATCACATTACTCCCTTATAATACACTGCTCACGTACATCACATTACTCCCTCACATTACACTACTCAATTACATCACATTACTCCCTTATAATACACTGCTCACGTACCTCACATTACTCCCTTATAATACATTGCTTACGTACATCACATTACTCCCTTACATTACACTGCTCAATTACATCACATTACACCCTTACATTACACTGCTCAATTACATCACATTACTCCCTTACATTACACTGCTCATGTACATCACATTACTTCCTTATAATACACTGCTCACGTACATCACATTACTCCCTTATAATACACTGCTCACTTGCATCACATTACTCCCTTACATTACACTGCTCACTTACATCACATTACTCCCTTATAATACATAGCTTACGTACATCACATTACTCCCTTACATTACACTGCTCAATTACATCACATTACACCTTTACATTACACTGCTCAATTACATCACATTACTCCCTTACATTACACTGTTCATGTACATCACATTACATTACTCCCTTATAATACACTGCTCACTTACATCACATCTCTCCCTTACATTACACTGCTCACTTACATCACATTACTCCCTTACATTACACTGCTCACTTACATCACATTACTCGCATCACATTACTCCCTTACATTACACTGCTCACTTACATCACATTGCTCACGTACATCACATTACTCCCTTATAATACACTGCTCACTTACATCACATTACTCACATCACATTACTCCCTTATAATACACTGCTCACTTACATCACATTACTCCCTTACATTACACTGCTCACGTACATCACATTACTCGCATCACATTACTCCCTTACATTACACTGGTCACTTACATCACATTACTCCCTTATAATACACTGCTCACGTACATCACATTACTCCCTTACATTACACTGCTCACGTACATCACATTACTCCCTTATAATACACTGCTCTTGTACATCACATTACTCCCTTACATTACACTGCTCACTTACATCACATTACTCCCTTATAATATATTGCTTACGTACATCACATTACTCCCTTACATTACACTGCTCAATTACATCACATTACTCCCTTATAATACACTGCTCACGTACCTCACATTACTCCCTTATAATATATTGCTTACGTACATCACATTACTCCCTTACATTACACTGCTCAATTACATCACATTACACCCTTACATTACACTGCTCAATTACATCACATTACTCCCTTACATTACACTGCTCATGTACATCACATTACTCCCTTATAATACACTGCTCACATCACATTACTCCCTTATAATACACTGCTTTTACATCACATTACTCCCTTACATTACACTGCCCACTTACATCACATTACTCACATCACATTACTCCCTTATATTACACTGCTCACATCACATTACTCCCTTATAACACACTGCTCACGTACATCACATTACTACTTTACAATACACTGCTCTTACGTCACATTACTCCCTTATAATACAATGCTCACTTACATCACATTACTCCCTTACATTACACTGAACACTTACATCACATTACTCCCTTATAATACACTGCTCACTGACATCACATTACTCCCTTACATTACACTGCTCAATTACATCACATTACTCCCTTATAATACACTGCTCACGTACATCACATTACTCCCTTACATTACACTGCTCAATTACATCACATTACTCCCTTATAATACACTGCTCTTACATCACATTACTCACATCACATTACTCCCTTATATTACACTGCTCACTTACATCACATTACTCACATCATATTACTCCCTTATATTACACTGCTCATGTACATCACATTACTCCCTTACATTACACTGCTCACGTACATCACATTACTGCCTTATAATACACTGCTCACTTACATCACATGACTCCCTTATAATACACTGCTCACGTACATCACATTACTCCCTTATAATACACTGCTCACTTACATCACATCTCTCCCTTACATTACACTGCTCACTTACATCACATTACTCCCTTATAATACACTGCTCACGTACCTCACATTACTCCCTTATAATACATTGCTTACGTACATCACATTACTCCCTTACATTACACTGCTCAATTACATCACATTACACCCTTACATTACACTGCTCAATTACATCACATTACTCCCTTACATTACACTGCTCATGTACATCACATTACTCCCTTACATTACACTGCTCACTTACATCACATTACTCCCTTACATTACACTGCTCACGTACATCACATTACTCCCTTATATTACACTGCTCACATCACATTACTCCCTTATAATACACTGCTCACGTACATCACATTACTCCCTTATAATACACTGCTCACTTACATCACATTACTCCCTTACATTACACTGCTCACTTACATCACATTACTCGCATCACATTACTCCCTTATAATACACTGCTCACTTACATCACATTACTCCCTTATAATACATAGCTTACGTACATCACATTACTCCCTTACATTACACTGCTCAATTACATCACATTACACCTTTACATTACACTGCTCATGTACATCACATTACATTACTCCCTTATAATACACTGCTCACTTACATCACATCTCTCCCTTACATTACACTGCTCACTTACATCACATCTCTCCCTTACATTACACTGCTCACTTACATCACATCTCTCCCTTACGTTACACTGCTCACTTACATCACATCTCTCCCTTACATTACACTGCTCACTTACATCACATTACTCCCTTACATTACACTGCTCACTTACATCACATGACTCCCTTATAATACACTGCTCACGTACATCACATTACTCCCTTACATTACACTGCTCACTTACATCATATTACTCCCTTATATTACACTGCTCAATTACAGCACATGACTCCCTTATAATACACTGCTCACGTACATCACATTACTCCCTTATAATACACTGCTAACATCACATTACTCCCTTATATTACACTGCTCTTGTACATCACATTACTCCCTTACATTACACTGCTCAATTACATCACATTACTTCCTTATAATACACTGCTCACGTACATCACATTACTCCCTTACATTACACTACTCAATTACATCACATTACTCCCTTATAATACACTGCTCACGTACATCACATTACTCCCTCACATTACACTACTCAATTACATCAAATCAAATCAAATCACCTTTATTTATATAGCGCTTTTCACAATGGCAATTGTTTCAAAGCAGCTTCACAGTGGTAACAGGAAAATAATGCAACGGAATTTGATTCGGCTGTACAGCCGCTCTGGAGAAAACGGTGATGTCATCCAGCTCATTTCAATTATCATATAGTGTCAATGCGGGCGGATCAGTAATATAGTTGAAATTTAGGTGTCCCCAACTGAGCAAGCCAAAAGCCAAAGGCGACGGTGGCAAGGAACCAAAACTCCTTCAGGGCCAGAATGGAGAAAAAAAACCTTGGGAGAAACCAGGCTCAGTCGGGGTGCCAGTTCTCCTCTGGCCGACGAACAAATAGTGTATGATTATGATTCTGGCAACATTACAGGTCAGAAGTCATATTAGATAAATAGATATTCGTAGGATTATTCGAAAGATTGGAGTTGTCACGCCGGGGACGGGTTTAATTAGGATGTCGTGTCGATGCGGCATTTACAGGGGGGAGTTTAATTGACACTATTGTCTCTACAGACACTTCAGGGATATGGTCGTCATGTCCAGGCTAAGGTCCACCATCTGGTCTGGATACGGCCCGGATCCGGCCGACTGCAGTAAACCTCGGGATAAACAGAGAGACTAACATTAGCGTAGATGCCATTCTTCTTATGATGTAACGAGTACATCAGGTATTATTGGGAGTGTTCCCGGTTCCGGCTGACCTAGTTAATGCAGCCTAAAACAATCATTTAACTGATTTGAATAATAGAAATTAAAAATGTTTTATGTGTATGCCATAGTAAAGAGATGTGTTTTTAGTCTAGATTTAAACTGACAGAGTGTGTCTGCTTCCCGAACAATGCTAGGAAGACTGTTCCAGAGTTTAGGTGCTAAATAGGAAAAGGACCGACCGCCTGCAGTTGATTTTGATATTCTAGGTATTATCAACTGGCCAGAATTTTGAGACCGCAATAAACGTGATGGAGTATAATGCGTTAAGAGCTCGCTCAAGTACTGGGGCGCTAAACCATTTAGTGCTTTGTAAGTAATCAGCAAGATTTTAAAATGTATACGATGTTTAATAGGGAGCCAATGCAGTGTTGCCAGAACCGGGCTAATATGGTCATACTTCCTGGTTCTAGTAAGAACTCTAGCTGCTGCGTTTTGGACCAGCTGCAGTTTATTTATTAAGCGAGCAGGGCAACCACCCAGTAGAGCATTACAATAATCTAGCCTTGAGGTCATGAACGCATGAACTAACTGTTCAGCATTTTGCATTGAAAGCATGTGCCGTAATTTAGATATATTTTTAAGATGGTAGAATGCAGTTTTACAGATGCTAGAAACGTGGCCTTCAAATGAGAGATTGGTATCAAAGAGCACACCCAGGTTCCTAACTGACGACGAGGACTTGACAGAGCAGCCATCGAGTGTTAGACAGTATTCTAGGTTACTACTTGTGGAATTTTTTTGTCCAATGATTAAAAATTCAGTTTTTTCTGAATTAAGTTGCAGGAAATTACTAGTCATCCAATTTTTTATATCAGCTATGCATTCTGTTAATCTTGTGAATTGGTAAGTTTCGTCAGGGCGCGAAGAAATATAGAGCTGAGTATCGTCAGCATAACAATGAAAATTAACGCCATGCTTCCTAATAATATCTCCCAGTGGTAGCATGTACAGGGTGAAAAGCAACGGTCCTAGCACTGAGCCCTGCGGTACTCCATACTGAACTTGTGTTCGGTGTGACATCTCTTCATTTACTGCTACAAACTGATAACGGTCAGATAAGTATGATTTAAACCATGCCAATGAAGTTCCACTAATGCCAACATAATTTTCGAGTCTATTCAAAAGAATATTGTGGTCGATAGTATCGAATGCAGCGCTAAGATCGAGTAACACTAATAGGGATATACAACCACGATCGGATGATAAGAGTAAATCATTTGTTACTCTGATGAGAGCAGTCTCAGTACTATGATACGGTCTAAATCCTGACTGGAAATCCTCACAGATACCATTTCTTTCTAAAAAGGAGCATAATTGTGAGGACACTGCCTTTTCTAGTATTTTTGACAGAAAGGGTAGATTTGAGATTGGCCTGTAATTGACTAATTTTGTAGGATCAAGTTGCGGTTTTTTAATAAGTGGTTTAATAATAGCCAACTTAAAAGTTTTCGGTACATATCCTAATGTCAAGGATGAATTAATGATATTAAGGAGAGGATCTATGACCTCTGGAAGCATCTCTTTTAGTAGTTTAGTTGGTATGGGGTCGAGCATACATGTTGTTGATTTTGATGATTTAACGAGTTTAGCCAATTCTTCTTCTCCTATAGCAGTGAATGAATGTAATTTTTCCTCAGTGACACTACAATGCACTGTCTGATGTGATACTGTAGTAGACGGCTGCATGGTTATAATTTTTTTCCTAATATTATCAATCTTACAGGTAAAGAAGTTCATAAAGTCATTACTGCTGTGCTGTTTACAAACATCAGAAGGTGAAGCTTTATCTTTGGTTAATTTAGCCACTGTATCGAATAAATACCTAGGGTTGTGTTTGTTTTCTTCTAAGAGAGTCGAGAAATAAGCAGATCTAGCAGTTTTTAGGGCCTTTCTGTATGCAATCATGCTCTCTTTCCACGAAATGCGAAAAACTTCTAGTTTTGTTTTCTTCCAGCTGCGCTCCATTTTTCTGGCTGCTGTTTTAAGGGCCCGGGTGTGCTCGTTGTACCACGGCGTTGGACTATTTTCTTTAATCTTCTTTAAGCGCCGGGGAGCAACTGTGTCTAAAGTGCTGGAAAAGAGAGAGTCAATAGTTTCTGTTGCAACATCGAGTTCCTCTAGGCTATCTGGGATGCTGAGGAGATGAAACTGATGAGGAAGATTATTTACAAAGAAATCTTTAGTCGCAGCAGTGATAGTCCTGCCATATTTAAAGCGAGGGGACGGCTTTGCAGCCTTTGCTAAATTAAGTGTACATGATACTAGGTAATGATCTGAGATGTCATCGCTCTGCTGCAGAATTTCAATGGTATCAACATTTATTCCATGTGACAGTATTAGGTCTAACGTATGATTACGGTGATGAGTGGGTCCTGACACGTGTTGCCTTACTCCAATAGAGTTTAGAATGTCTCTAAATGCCAATCCCAGTGCGTCTTTTTCATTGTCTACATGGATATTAAAATCACCAACAATTAGGACTTTATCTGCAGCCAGTACTAACTCTGATAGAAAATCAGCAAATTCTCTGGTAAAGTCTGTATGGTGCCCTGGTGGCCTATATACAGTAGCCAGCACAAATGTCAAACGGGATTTATCGATTTCACTACATAACGTTACATAAAGCACCAAAACTTCAAAGGAATTATATTTGAAACTAGACTTGTGAGTAATACCGAAGATATTATTATAAATTACAGCAACACCTCCCCCTTTACCTTTCAGACGTGGCTCGTGTTTATAACAATAATCTTGGGGGGTGGACTCATTTAAAGTAATGTAATCGTCAGGTTTTAGCCAGGTTTCTGTCAAACACAGCACATCTAGGTTATGATCTGTAATCATATCATTAACAATAAGCGCTTTTGAGGAAAGGGATCGAATATTCAGCAACCCGAGCTTTATCATTTGATCATCTGTATTATATCTGTTGTTTATTTGTTGGACATCAATAAAATTTTTACCGTTGAATGGTTTTGATGGTTTTTTGTATTTACTAATTCGTGGAACAGACACAGTCTCTATGTGATAATATCTAGGTGAAAGAGTCTCTATGTGCTGGGATTTATCTGACTTCTGTGACGTGAGACAGCTAGCAGGCGGTCGGGTAAGCCAGTCCGTCTGCTTCCTGACCTGGGCCCCAGTTAGTCAAGGTTTAGCTCTAAGACTATGTGCCAAATTACTAGAGAGAAGAGCGGCACCATCCCAGGAAGGATGAATACCATCTTTTTTCAACAGGTCAGGTCTGCCCCAAAAGCTTTTCCAATTGTCTATGAACCCTATGTTATTTTGCGGACACCACTTAGACAACCAGCCATTGAGTGATGATAGTCTGCTAAGTATCTCATCACTCCTTTTAACGGGGAGGGGACCAGAGCAAAAAACGTCATCTGCCATCGTACTTGCGAGTTTACACACCTCTTTAATGTTAATTTTGGTGATCTCCGACTGGCGAAGTCGAACATCATTTGTGCCGACGTGAATAATAATCTTAGAGAATTTACGATTAGCATTAGCCAGCACTTTTAAATTTGCTTTGATGTCAGGCGCTCTGGCTCCCGGTAAACATGTGACTATGGTGGCTGGTGTCTCTATTTTCACGTTCCGTGTAATAGAATCGCCAATAACTAGGGCACTTTCAACAGGATTCTCAGTGGGTGCATCACTGAGTGGGGAGAACCTGTTTGATGTTCTAATCGGAACGGAACAGTGGTTTTTTGATCCGCGACTATGCCGTCTCACCGTCACCCAGTTGCCCTGCTGCACGGGCTCTACAGCCGGAACCGAACAATGTACAGAGTTCACTAAGCTATTCGCATCCAAAGCAGTGTCTAAAGCTGTTACATTCTCACTACTCTCAAATAAAGTCTGGATGCGTGTCTCTAATTCTGAAATTTTCTCCGTCAGCCTGACTATCTCCTTACATTTATCACATGTGAAGCCCTGTTCGCCAACGGAGAAAGATATACTAAACATGAAACATGCAGTGCAAGTGACAATGACAGGAGAAGAAGACATGGCTTACCGTATTTGTTGATTAATCCAACTTACCACAGTTGTTTGATGGAGTCTATTTACTAATCCAACTCACCACAGTTGTTTAATGAACTCAGAAAACAAGAGACCCGAGTGCAGAGATGGCAAGCTAACAGGCTAGCGAAATGCTAACGCGTGGTAGTGATTTAGATCAAAAGCTAGCGGTGTCAGATTTAATATGGTAGGCAATATTAGACAATATATGGTGATGGGTAAATTATATTTAGCAGTTTAAACAACAGGGAATGATATCAAATAAAGATTCAAAAGCAAGCAGAGCACACGCGAACACAGCAGTCAGAAGGACAAACAGGAGGCAGACAGGAGCAATCGATCCCAGACAGGAGCAATCACATTACTCCCTTATAATACACTGCTCACGTACCTCACATTACTCCCTTATAATACATTGCTTACGTACATCACATTACTCCCTTACATTACACTGCTCAATTACATCACATTACACCCTTACATTACACTGCTCAATTACATCACATTACTCCCTTACATTACACTGCTCATGTACATCACATTACTCCCTTATAATACACTGCTCACGTACATCACATTACTCCCTTATAATACACTGCTCACTTGCATCACATTACTCCCTTACATTACACTGCTCACTTACATCACATTACTCCCTTATAATACATAGCTTACGTACATCACATTACTCCCTTACATTACACTGCTCAATTACATCACATTACACCTTTACATTACACTGCTCAATTACATCACATTACTCCCTTACATTACACTGTTCATGTACATCACATTACATTACTCCCTTATAATACACTGCTCACTTACATCACATCTCTCCCTTACATTACACTGCTCACTTACATCACATTACTCCCTTGCATTACACTGCTCACTTACATCACATTACTCGCATCACATTACTCCCTTACATTACACTGCTCACTTACATCACATTGCTCACGTACATCACATTACTCCCTTATAATACACTGCTCACTTACATCACATTACTCACATCACATTACTCCCTTATAATACACTGCTCACTTACATCACATTACTCCCTTACATTACACTGCTCACGTACATCACATTACTCGCATCACATTACTCCCTTACATTACACTGGTCACTTACATCACATTACTCCCTTATAATACACTGCTCACGTACATCACATTACTCCCTTACATTACACTGCTCACGTACATCACATTACTCCCTTATAATACACTGCTCTTGTACATCACATTACTCCCTTACATTACACTGCTCACTTACATCACATTACTCCCTTATAATATATTGCTTACGTACATCACATTACTCCCTTACATTACACTGCTCAATTACATCACATTACTCCCTTATAATACACTGCTCACGTACCTCACATTACTCCCTTATAATATATTGCTTACGTACATCACATTACTCCCTTACATTACACTGCTCAATTACATCACATTACACCCTTACATTACACTGCTCAATTACATCACATTACTCCCTTACATTACACTGCTCATGTACATCACATTACTCCCTTATAATACACTGCTCACATCACATTACTCCCTTATAATACACTGCTTTTACATCACATTACTCCCTTACATTACACTGCCCACTTACATCACATTACTCACATCACATTACTCCCTTATATTACACTGCTCACATCACATTACTCCCTTATAACACACTGCTCACGTACATCACATTACTACTTTACAATACACTGCTCTTACGTCACATTACTCCCTTATAATACAATGCTCACTGACATCACATTACTCCCTTACATTACACTGCTCAATTACATCACATTACTCCCTTATAATACACTGCTCACGTACATCACATTACTCCCTTACATTACACTGCTCAATTACATCACATTACTCCCTTATAATACACTGCTCTTACATCACATTACTCACATCACATTACTCCCTTATATTACACTGCTCACTTACATCACATTACTCACATCATATTACTCCCTTATATTACACTGCTCATGTACATCACATTACTCCCTTACATTACACTGCTCACGTACATCACATTACTGCCTTATAATACACTGCTCACTTACATCACATGACTCCCTTATAATACACTGCTCACGTACATCACATTACTCCCTTATAATACACTGCTCACTTACATCACATCTCTCCCTTACATTACACTGCTCACTTACATCACATTACTCCCTTATAATACACTGCTCACGTACCTCACATTACTCCCTTATAATACATTGCTTACGTACATCACATTACTCCCTTACATTACACTGCTCAATTACATCACATTACACCCTTACATTACACTGCTCAATTACATCACATTACTCCCTTACATTACACTGCTCATGTACATCACATTACTCCCTTACATTACACTGCTCACTTACATCACATTACTCCCTTACATTACACTGCTCACGTACATCACATTACTCCCTTATATTACACTGCTCACATCACATTACTCCCTTATAATACACTGCTCACGTACATCACATTACTCCCTTATAATACACTGCTCACTTACATCACATTACTCCCTTACATTACACTGCTCACTTACATCACATTACTCGCATCACATTACTCCCTTATAATACACTGCTCACTTACATCACATTACTCCCTTATAATACATAGCTTACGTACATCACATTACTCCCTTACATTACACTGCTCAATTACATCACATTACACCTTTACATTACACTGCTCATGTACATCACATTACATTACTCCCTTATAATACACTGCTCACTTACATCACATCTCTCCCTTACATTACACTGCTCACTTACATCACATCTCTCCCTTACATTACACTGCTCACTTACATCACATCTCTCCCTTACGTTACACTGCTCACTTACATCACATCTCTCCCTTACATTACACTGCTCACTTACATCACATTACTCCCTTACATTACACTGCTCACTTACATCACATTACTCCCTTATAATACACTGCTCACGTACATCACATTACTCCCTTACATTACACTGCTCACTTACATCATATTACTCCCTTATATTACACTGCTCAATTACAGCACATGACTCCCTTATAACACACTGCTCACGTACATCACATTACTCCCTTATAATACACTGCTCACGTACATCACATTACTCCCTTATAATACACTGCTAACATCACATTACTCCCTTATATTACACTGCTCACTTACATCACATGACTCCCTTATAATACACTGCTCACGTACATCACATTATTCCCTTATAATACACTGCTCATTTACATCACATTACTCGCATCACATTACTCCCTTTCATTACACTGCTCACTTACATCACATTACTTCCTTACATTACACTGCTCACTTACATCACATTACTCCCTTATAATACACTGCTCACTTACATCACATTACTCCCTTATAATACACTGCTCATTTACATCACATTACTCGCATCACATTACTCCGCTCACTTACATCACATTACTTCCTTACATTACACTGCTCACTTACATCACATTACTCCCTTACATTACACTGCTCACATACGTCACATTACTCCCTTATAATACACTGCTCACTTACATCACATTACTCCCTTACATTACACTGCTCACTTACATCACATCACTCCCTTATAATACACTGCTCACGTACGTCACATTACTCCCTTATAATACACTGCTCACGTACATCACATTACTCCCTTATAATACACTGCTCACTTACATCACATTACTCCCTTACATTACACTGCTCACTTACATCACATTACTCCCTTACATTACACTGCTCACTTACATCACATCACTCCCTTATAATACACTGCTCACGTACGTCACATTACTCCCTTATAATACACTGCTCACTTACATCATATTACTCCCTTATATTACACTGCTCACTTACATCACATTACTCCCTTATAATACACTGCTCACGTACATCACATTACTCCCCTACATTACACTGCTCACGTACATCACATTACTC
The DNA here is from genome assembly GCA_039654105.1 of Coreius guichenoti. Taxonomy (NCBI): domain Eukaryota; kingdom Metazoa; phylum Chordata; class Actinopteri; order Cypriniformes; family Gobionidae; genus Coreius; species Coreius guichenoti. The sequence goes on along the minus strand of CM077190.1, from coordinate 34,027,693 downwards.
CCTTATAATACACTGCTCTTGTACATCACATTACTCCCTTACATTACACTGCTCAATTACATCACATTACTCCCTTATAATACACTGCTCACGTACATCACATTACTCCCTTACATTACACTACTCAATTACATCACATTACTCCCTTATAATACACTGCTCACGTACATCACATTACTCCCTCACATTACACTACTCAATTACATCACATTACTCCCTTATAATACACTGCTCACGTACCTCACATTACTCCCTTATAATACATTGCTTACGTACATCACATTACTCCCTTACATTACACTGCTCAATTACATCACATTACACCCTTACATTACACTGCTCAATTACATCACATTACTCCCTTACATTACACTGCTCATGTACATCACATTACTCCCTTATAATACACTGCTCACGTACATCACATTACTCCCTTATAATACACTGCTCACTTGCATCACATTACTCCCTTACATTACACTGCTCACTTACATCACATTACTCCCTTATAATACATAGCTTACGTACATCACATTACTCCCTTACATTACACTGCTCAATTACATCACATTACACCTTTACATTACACTGCTCAATTACATCACATTACTCCCTTACATTACACTGTTCATGTACATCACATTACATTACTCCCTTATAATACACTGCTCACTTACATCACATCTCTCCCTTACATTACACTGCTCACTTACATCACATCTCTCCCTTACATTACACTGTTCATGTACATCACATTACATTACTCCCTTACATTACACTGCTCACTTACATCACATTACTCGCATCACATTACTCCCTTACATTACACTGCTCACTTACATCACATTGCTCACGTACATCACATTACTCCCTTACAATACACTGTTCACTTACATCACATTACTCACATCACATTACTCCCTTATAATACACTGCTCACTTACATCACATTACTCCCTTACATTACACTGCTCACGTACATCACATTACTCGCATCACATTACTCCCTTACATTACACTGCTCACTTACATCACATTACTCCCTTATAATATATTGCTTACGTACATCACATTACTCCCTTACATTACACTGCTCACTTACATCACATTACTCGCATCACATTACTCCCTTACATTACACTGCTCACTTACATCACATTGCTCACGTACATCACATTACTCCCTTATAATACACTGTTCACTTACATTACATTACTCACATCACATTACTCCCTTATAATACACTGCTCACTTACATCACATTACTCCCTTACATTACACTGCTCACGTACATCACATTACTCGCATCACATTACTCCCTTACATTACACTGCTCACTTACATCACATTACTCCCTTATAATACACTGCTCACGTACATCACATTACTCCCTCACATTACACTACTCAATTACATCACATTACTCCCTTATAATACACTGCTCACGTACCTCACATTACTCCCTTATAATACATTGCTTACGTACATCACATTACTCCCTTACATTACACTGCTCAATTACATCACATTACACCCTTACATTACACTGCTCAATTACATCACATTACTCCCTTACATTACACTGCTCATGTACATCACATTACTCCCTTATAATACACTGCTCACATCACATTACTCCCTTATAATACACTGCTTTTACATCACATTACACCCTTACATTACACTGCCCACTTACATCACATTACTCCCTTACATTACACTGCCCACTTACATCACATTGCTCCCTTACATTACACTGCCCACTTACATCACATTACTCCCTTATATTACACTGCTCACTTACATCACATTACTCCCTTACATTACACTGCTCACGTACATCACATTACTCACATCACATTACTCCCTTATAACACACTGCTCACGTACATCACATTACTACTTTACAATACACTGCTCTTACGTCACATTACTCCCTTATAATACAATGCTCACTTACATCACATTACTCCCTTACATTACACTGAACACTTACATCACATTACTCCCTTATAATACACTGCTCACTGACATCACATTACTCCCTTACATTACACTGCTCAATTACATCACATTACTCCCTTATAATACACTGCTCACGTACATCACATTACTCCCTTACATTACACTGCTCAATTACATCACATTACTCCCTTATAATACACTGCTCTTACATCACATTACTCACATCACATTACTCCCTTATATTACACTGCTCACTTACATCACATTACTCACATCATATTACTCCCTTATATTACACTGCTCATGTACATCACATTACTCCCTTACATTACACTGCTCACGTACATCACATTACTGCCTTATAATACACTGCTCACTTACATCACATGACTCCCTTATAATACACTGCTCACGTACATCACATTACTCCCTTATAATACACTGCTCACTTACATCACATCTCTCCCTTACATTACACTGCTCACTTACATCACATTACTCCCTCACATTACACTACTCAATTACATCACATTACTCCCTTATAATACACTGCTCACGTACCTCACATTACTCCCTTACATTACACTGCTCAATTACATCACATTACACCCTTACATTACACTGCTCAATTACATCACATTACTCCCTTATAATACGCTGCTCAATTACATCACATTACTCCCTTACATTACACTGCTCACGTACATCACATTACTCCCTTATAATACGCTGCTCTTACATCACATTACTCATATCACATTACTCCCTTATAATACACTGCTCACTTACATCACATTACTCCCTTACATTACACTGCTCAATTACATCACATTACTCCCTTACATTACACTGCTCACTTACATCACATTACTCCCTCACATTACACTACTCAATTACATCACATTACTCCCTTATAATACACTGCTCACGTACCTCACATTACTCCCTTATAATACATTGCTTACGTACATCACATTACTCCCTTACATTACACTGCTCAATTACATCACATTACACCCTTACATTACACTGCTCAATTACATCACATTACTCCCTTACATTACACTGCTCACTTACATCACATTACTCCCTTACATTACACTGCTCACGTACATCACATTACTCCCTTACATTACACTGCTCACGTACATCACATTACTCCCTTATATTACACTGCTCACATCACATTACTCCCTTATAATACACTGCTCACTTACATCACATTACTCGCATCACATTACTCCCTTATAATACACTGCTCACTTACATCACATTACTCCCTTACATTACACTGCTCACTTACATCACATTACTCCCTTATAACACATAGCTTACGTACATCACATTACTCCCTTACATTACACTGCTCAATTACATCACATTACACCTTTACATTACACTGCTCAATTACATCACATTACTCCCTTACATTACACTGCTCATGTACATCACATTACATTACTCCCTTATAATACACTGCTCACTTACATCACATTACTCCCTTACATTACACTGCTCACTTACATCACATTACTCCCTTATAATACATAGCTTACGTACATCACATTACTCCCTTACATTACACTGCTCAATTACATCACATTACACCTTTACATTACACTGCTCAATTACATCACATTACTCCCTTACATTACACTGCTCATGTACATCACATTACATTACTCCCTTATAATACACAGCTCACTTACATCACATCTCTCCCTTACATTACACTGCTCACTTACATCACATCTCTCCCTTACATTACACTGCTCACTTACATCACATCTCTCCCTTACATTACACTGCTCACTTACATCACATTACTCCCTTACATTACACTGCTCAATTACATCACATTACTCCCTTATAATACACTGCTCACATACATCACATTACTCCCTTACATTACACTGCTCACTTACATCACATTACTCGCATCACATTACTCCCTTACATTACACTGCTCACTTACATCACATTGCTCACGTACATCACATTACTCCCTTATAATACACTGCTCACTTACATCACATTACTCCCTTACAATACATTTCTTACGTACATCACATTACTCCCTTACATTACACTGCTCAATTACATCACATTACTCCCTTACATTACACTGCTCACTTACATCACATTACTCACATCACATTACTCCCTTATAATACACTGCTCACGTACATCACATTACTCCCTTACAGAGCTGGCCCAAGGCATAAGCGAACTAAGCCGCTGCTTATGGCCTCCTTGGCCACCAGGGGGCCCCCAAGAGCACATTAAATTACATACTTTATGATGATTGAAATCGCGAAATGGCCTTAAACAATTACTAAATAAACTGCGAAATGTTAAGTTTTCTAATATATGCACGGATTGATTCTGAAAGCGCTGCACGAGCTCGCAGCGCCATCGACTGCTTGTTAGCCAGGGTTCAAAGTGCAAAGTGCGCGAAAAATCTGCGCTGAAATGGTGCTACTCGTCAGTTGCCCGGTAACCTTATTATGAATGGATGGATTTAAGAATGTGATATGGTTTAGTGCGAATATCTTATCTGACGTGCTGCATGTTTTAGACGGAGTACAGCATAGCTTTCAGTTTCTCAGTAAATGCTTCTCTGCAAGTGCTATATGTTTGAGTCGCTCAAAATTATCATTTGGGAACGCAATATGCGTCAAACATCTTCCCATATTCGTAATGAGAATCATTTATAAATCTGTTGTCAACAAAAAGAAGCACTAAGGTCTTCCTGCGTGTTTCCGCCAAAATAAAAGCTCTGTTAACGTTTGAAAGAAATCCATCAACATTTCTTGTTTTTCTCTTCTGCTTACCAAGGCTGCATTTATTGATCAAAAATACAGTAAAAAGTTATATTGTGAAATATTATTGCAATGTAAAACAGCTGTTTTCTATGTGAATATATAGTAAAGTGTAATTTATTCCTGTGATCAAAGCTGAATTTATCATCATTACTCCAGTCTTCAGTGTCACATGATCCTTCAGAAATCACTCTAATATGAGGATTTGATGCTCAACAAACATTTATGATTATTATCAGTGTTGAAAATTAAGTTGTGTAAACATTTTTTTAGGATTCTTTGAAAGCTTTCTATTTCAGATAAATGCTGTTCTTTTGAACCTTCTATTCATCAAAGAATCCTGGGGGGAAATAGTGAGCATATTCAGCATGAGAGACTTCTTTTAAAACCATTTAAAAAAAATTGTACATATCCCAGTCTGAACTGTAGTACTGTAAGTCTTTGAATATTAAAGTGCAAATTAACACCTGACTTGTGGGTTTGCTACTGTTACAATTAAAAACCGTATAGGGTAAAAACATGAAATGCAGACATGATGTAGGCTAAGCAACACAGCTACAACTAATAAAATTGATAATGGGTGTGCGAATTATCAATAATTGACAATAGTCAATCGTAATGGTGACACCAAGGGGCCACCAAATAAAATTCTGCTTAGGGCCCCATAAAGGCTTGGGCCGGCCCTGCTCCCTTATATTACACTGCTCACTTACATCACATTACTCCCTTACATCACATTACTCCCTTATAATACACTGCTCACGTACATCACATTACTCCCTTACATTACACTGCTCACTTACATCACATTACTCCCTCACATTACACTGCTCACGTACATCACATTACTCCCTTATAATACACTGCTCACGTACATCACATTACTCCCTTATAATACACTGCTCACTTACATCACATTATACACTGCTCACGTACATCACATTACTCCCTTACATTACACTGCTCACGTACATCACATTACTCCCTTACAATACACTGCTCACTTACATCACATTACTCCCTTACATCACACTGCTCACGTACATCACATTACTCCCTTACATCACACTGCTCACGTACATCACATTACTCCCTTACATCACACTGCTCACGTACATCACATTACTCCCTTACATCACACTGCTCACGTACATCACATTACTCCCTTACATTACACTGCTCACGTACATCACATTACTCCCTTATATTACACTGCTCACTTACATCACATTACTCCCTTACATTACACTGCTCACTTACATCACATTACTCCCTTACAATACACTGCTCACTTACATCACATTACTCCCTTACATTACACTGCTCACTTACATCACATTACTCACTTATAATACACTGCTCACTTACATCACATTACTCCCTTATAATACACTGCTCACGTACATCACATTACTCCCTTATAATACACTGCTCACGTACATCACATTACTCCCTTATAATACACTGCTCACTTACATCACATTATACACTGCTCACGTACATCACATTACTCCCTTACATTACACTGCTCACGTACATCACATTACTCCCTTATAATACACTGCTCACTTACATCACATTACTCCCTTACATTACACTGCTCACTTACATCACATAACTCCCTTATAATACACTGCTCACTTACATCACATTACTCACATCACATTACTCCCTTATATTACACTGCTCACGTACATCACATTACTCCCTTATATTACACTGCTCACGTACATCACATTACTCCCTTACATTACACTGCTCACATCACATAACTCCCTTATAATACACTGCTCACTTACATCACATTACTCCCTTATATTACACTGCTCACGTACATCACATTACTCCCTTACATTACACTGCTCACATCACATAACTCCCTTATAATACACTGCTCACTTACATCACATTACTCCCTTATATTACACTGCTCACGTACATCACATTACTCCCTTACATTACACTGCTCACATCACATTACTCCCTTATATTACACTGCTCACTTACATCACATTACTCACTTATAATACACTGCTCACATCATATTACTCCCTTACATCACATTACTCCCTTATATTACACTGCTCACGTACATCACATTACTCCCTTATAATACACTGCTCACGTACATCACATTACTCCCTTATAATACACTGCTCACTTACATCACATTATACACTGCTCACGTACATCACATTACTCCCTTACATTACACTGCTCACGTACATCACATTACTCCCTTACAATACACTGCTCACTTACATCACATTACTCCCTTACATCACACTGCTCACGTACATCACATTACTCCCTTACATCACACTGCTCACGTACATCACATTACTCCCTTACATCACACTGCTCACGTACATCACATTACTCCCTTACATCACACTGCTCACGTACATCACATTACTCCCTTACATTACACTGCTCACGTACATCACATTACTCCCTTATAATACACTGCTCACTTACATCACATTACTCCCTTACATTACACTGCTCACTTACATCACATTACTCCCTTACAATACACTGCTCACTTACATCACATTACTCCCTTACATTACACTGCTCACTTACATCACATTACTCCCTTACATTACACTGCTCACTTACATCACATTACTCCCTTACAATACACTGCTCACTTACATCACATTACTCCCTTACATTACACTGCTCACTTACATCACATTACTCACTTATAATACACTGCTCACTTACATCACATTACTCCCTTATAATACACTGCTCACGTACATCACATTACTCCCTTATAATACACTGCTCACTTACATCACATTATACACTGCTCACGTACATCACATTACTCCCTTACATTACACTGCTCACGTACATCACATTACTCCCTTATAATACACTGCTCACTTACATCACATTACTCCCTTACATTACACTGCTCACTTACATCACATAACTCCCTTATAATACACTGCTCACTTACATCACATTACTCACATCACATTACTCCCTTATATTACACTGCTCACGTACATCACATTACTCCCTTATATTACACTGCTCACGTACATCACATTACTCCCTTACATTACACTGCTCACATCACATAACTCCCTTATAATACACTGCTCACTTACATCACATTACTCCCTTATATTACACTGCTCACGTACATCACATTACTCCCTTACATTACACTGCTCACATCACATAACTCCCTTATAATACACTGCTCACTTACATCACATTACTCCCTTATATTACACTGCTCACGTACATCACATTACTCCCTTACATTACACTGCTCACATCACATTACTCCCTTATATTACACTGCTCACTTACATCACATTACTCACTTATAATACACTGCTCACATCATATTACTCCCTTACATCACATTACTCCCTTATATTACACTGCTCACTTACATCACATTACTCACTTATAATACACTGCTCACATCATATTACTCCCTTACATCATTACTCATAGTACACTGCTCACTTACAAACCCGATTCCAAAAAAGTTGGGACACTGTACAAATTGTGAAGAAAAAAGGAATGCAATAATTTACAAATCTCCTAAACTTATATTTTATTCACAATAGAATATAGATAACATATCAAATGTTGAAAGTGAGACATTTTGAAATGTCATGCCAAATATTGGCTCATTTTGGATTTCATGAGAGCTACACATTCCAAAAAAGTTGGGACAGGTAGCAATAAGAGGCCGGAAAAGTTAAATGTACATATAAGGAACAGCTGGAGGACCAATTTGCAAATTATTAGGTCAATTGGCAACATGATTGGGTATAAAAAGAGCCTCTCGGAGTGGCAGTGTCTCTCAGAAGTCAAGATGGGCAGAGGATCACCAATTCCCCCAATGCTGCGGCGAAAAATAGTGGAGCAATATCAGAAAGGAGTTTCTCAGAGAAAAATTGCAAAGAGTTTTGAAGTTATCATCATCTACAGTGCATAATATCATCCAAAGATTCAGAGAATCTGGAACAATCTCTGTGCGTAAGGGTCAAGGCCGGAAAACCATACTGGATGCCCGTGATCTTCGGGCCCTTAGACGGCACTGCATCACATACAGGAATGCTACTGTAATGGAAATCACAACATGGGCTCAGGAATACTTCCAGAAAACATTGTCAGTGAACATAATCCACCGTGCCATTCACAGTTGCCGGCTAAAACTCTATAGGTCAAAAAAGAAGCCATATCTAAACATGATCCAGAAGCGCAGGCGTTTTCTCTGGGCCAAGGCTCATTTAAAATGGACTGTGGCAAAGTGGAAAACTGTTCTGTGGTCAGACGAATCAAAATTTGAAGTTCTTTTTGGAAAACTGGGACGCCATGTCATCCGGACTAAAGAGGACAAGGACAACCCAAGTTGTCATCAGCGCTCAGTTCAGAAGCCTGCATCTCTGATGGTATGGGGTTGCATGAGTGCGTGTGGCATGGGCAGCTTACACATCTGGAAAGGCACCATCAATGCTGAAAGGTATATCCAAGTTCTAGAACAACATATGCTCCCATCCAGACGTCGTCTCTTTCAGGGAAGACTTTGCATTTTCCAACATGACAGTGCCAGACCACATACTGCATCAGTTACAACATCATGGCTGTGTAGAAGAAGGATCCGGGTACTGAAATGGCCAGCCTGCAGTCCAGCTCTTTCACCCATAGAAAACATTTGGCGCATCATAAAGAGGAAGATGCGACAAAGAAGACCTGAGACAGTTGAGCAACTAGAAGCCTGTATTAGACAAGAATGGGACAACATTCCTATTCCTAAACTTGAGCAACTTGTCTCCTCAGTCCCCAGACGTTTGCAGACTGTTATAAAAAGAAGAGGGGATGCCACACAGTGGTAAACATGGCCTTGTCCCAACTTTTCTGAGATGTGTTGATGCCATGAAATTTAAAAATCAACTTATTTTTCCCTTAAAATGATACATTTTCTCAGTTTAAACATTTGATATGTCATCTATGTTGTATTCTGAATAAAATATTGAAATTTGAAACTTCCACATCATTGCATTCTGTTTTTATTCACAATTTGTACAGTGTCCCAACTTTTTTGGAATCGGGTTTGTATATTATACCATGTTACACATCACTATACTCACATCACATTACTCCCTTATATTACACTGCTCACATCACATTACTCCCTTACATTACACTGCTCACTTACATCACATTACTCCCTTACATTACACTGCTCACTTACATCACATTACTCCCTTATAATACATAGCTTACGTACATCACATTACTCCCTTACATTACACTGCTCAATTACATCACATTACACCTTTACATTACACTGCTCAATTACATCACATTACTCCCTTACATTACACTGCTCATGTACATCACATTACATTACTCCCTTATAATACACAGCTCACTTACATCACATCTCTCCCTTACATTACACTGCTCACTTACATCACATCTCTCCCTTACATTACACTGCTCACTTACATCACATCTCTCCCTTACATTACACTGCTCACTTACATCACATTACTCCCTTACATTACACTGCTCACTTACATCACATTACTCGCATCACATTACTCCCTTACATTACACTGCTCACTTACATCACATTGCTCACGTACATCACATTACTCCCTTATAATACACTGCTCACTTACATCACATTACTCCCTTACAATACATTTCTTACGTACATCACATTACTCCCTTACATTACACTGCTCAATTACATCACATTACTCCCTTACATTACACTGCTCACTTACATCACATTACTCACATCACATTACTCCCTTATAATACACTGCTCACGTACATCACATTACTCCCTTACAGAGCTGGCCCAAGGCATAAGCGAACTAAGCCGCTGCTTATGGCCTCCTTGGCCACCAGGGGGCCCCCAAGAGCACATTAAATTACATACTTTATGATGATTGAAATCGCGAAATGGCCTTAAACAATTACTAAATAAACTGCGAAATGTTAAGTTTTCTAATATATGCACGGATTGATTCTGAAAGCGCTGCACGAGCTCGCAGCGCCATCGACTGCTTGTTAGCCAGGGTTCAAAGTGCAAAGTGCGCGAAAAATCTGCGCTGAAATGGTGCTACTCGTCAGTTGCCCGGTAACCTTATTATGAATGGATGGATTTAAGAATGTGATATGGTTTAGTGCGAATATCTTATCTGACGTGCTGCATGTTTTAGACGGAGTACAGCATAGCTTTCAGTTTCTCAGTAAATGCTTCTCTGCAAGTGCTATATGTTTGAGTCGCTCAAAATTATCATTTGGGAACGCAATATGCGTCAAACATCTTCCCATATTCGTAATGAGAATCATTTATAAATCTGTTGTCAACAAAAAGAAGCACTAAGGTCTTCCTGCGTGTTTCCGCCAAAATAAAAGCTCTGTTAACGTTTGAAAGAAATCCATCAACATTTCTTGTTTTTCTCTTCTGCTTACCAAGGCTGCATTTATTGATCAAAAATACAGTAAAAAGTTATATTGTGAAATATTATTGCAATGTAAAACAGCTGTTTTCTATGTGAATATATAGTAAAGTGTAATTTATTCCTGTGATCAAAGCTGAATTTATCATCATTACTCCAGTCTTCAGTGTCACATGATCCTTCAGAAATCACTCTAATATGAGGATTTGATGCTCAACAAACATTTATGATTATTATCAGTGTTGAAAATTAAGTTGTGTAAACATTTTTTTAGGATTCTTTGAAAGCTTTCTATTTCAGATAAATGCTGTTCTTTTGAACCTTCTATTCATCAAAGAATCCTGGGGGGAAATAGTGAGCATATTCAGCATGAGAGACTTCTTTTAAAACCATTTAAAAAAAATTGTACATATCCCAGTCTGAACTGTAGTACTGTAAGTCTTTGAATATTAAAGTGCAAATTAACACCTGACTTGTGGGTTTGCTACTGTTACAATTAAAAACCGTATAGGGTAAAAACATGAAATGCAGACATGATGTAGGCTAAGCAACACAGCTACAACTAATAAAATTGATAATGGGTGTGCGAATTATCAATAATTGACAATAGTCAATCGTAATGGTGACACCAAGGGGCCACCAAATAAAATTCTGCTTAGGGCCCCATAAAGGCTTGGGCCGGCCCTGCTCCCTTATATTACACTGCTCACTTACATCACATTACTCCCTTACATCACATTACTCCCTTATAATACACTGCTCACGTACATCACATTACTCCCTTACATTACACTGCTCACTTACATCACATTACTCCCTCACATTACACTGCTCACGTACATCACATTACTCCCTTATAATACACTGCTCACGTACATCACATTACTCCCTTATAATACACTGCTCACTTACATCACATTATACACTGCTCACGTACATCACATTACTCCCTTACATTACACTGCTCACGTACATCACATTACTCCCTTACAATACACTGCTCACTTACATCACATTACTCCCTTACATCACACTGCTCACGTACATCACATTACTCCCTTACATCACACTGCTCACGTACATCACATTACTCCCTTACATTACACTGCTCACGTACATCACATTACTCCCTTATAATACACTGCTCACTTACATCACATTACTCCCTTACATTACACTGCTCACTTACATCACATTACTCCCTTACAATACACTGCTCACTTACATCACATTACTCCCTTACATTACACTGCTCACTTACATCACATTACTCCCTTACAATACACTGCTCACTTACATCACATTACTCCCTTACATTACACTGCTCACTTACATCACATTACTCACTTATAATACACTGCTCACTTACATCACATTACTCCCTTATAATACACTGCTCACGTACATCACATTACTCCCTTATAATACACTGCTCACTTACATCACATTATACACTGCTCACGTACATCACATTACTCCCTTACATTACACTGCTCACGTACATCACATTACTCCCTTATAATACACTGCTCACTTACATCACATTACTCCCTTACATTACACTGCTCACTTACATCACATAACTCCCTTATAATACACTGCTCACTTACATCACATTACTCACATCACATTACTCCCTTATATTACACTGCTCACGTACATCACATTACTCCCTTATATTACACTGCTCACGTACATCACATTACTCCCTTACATTACACTGCTCACATCACATAACTCCCTTATAATACACTGCTCACTTACATCACATTACTCCCTTATATTACACTGCTCACGTACATCACATTACTCCCTTACATTACACTGCTCACATCACATAACTCCCTTATAATACACTGCTCACTTACATCACATTACTCCCTTATATTACACTGCTCACGTACATCACATTACTCCCTTACATTACACTGCTCACATCACATTACTCCCTTATATTACACTGCTCACTTACATCACATTACTCACTTATAATACACTGCTCACATCATATTACTCCCTTACATCACATTACTCCCTTATATTACACTGCTCACATCACATTACTCCCTTACATCACATTACTTATAGTACACTGCTCACTTATATTATACCACGTTACACATCACTATACTCACATCACATTACTCCCTTATATTACACTGCTCACTTCACATTACTCCCATATATTACACTGCTCACTTACATCACATTATTTACATCACATTACTCCCTTATATTACACTGCTCACTTACATCACATTACACTGCTCACATCACATTACTCCCTTATATTACACTGCTCACTTACATCACATTATTTACATCACATTACTCCCTTACATTACACTGCTCACGTACATCACATTACTCCCTTACATTACACTGCTCACATCACATAACTCCCTTATAATACACTGCTCACATACATCACATTACTCCCTTACATTACACTCCTCACTTACATCACATTACTCCCTTATATTACACTGCTCACTTACATCACATTACTCACATCACATTACTCCCTTATATTACACTGCTCACGTACATCACATTACTCCCTTATATTACACTGCTCACGTACATCACATTACTCCCTTACATTACACTGCTCACTTACATCACATTGCTCCCTTACATTACACTGCTCACTTACATCACATTACTCCCTTATATTACACCCTTATATTACACTGCTCACTTACATCACATTACTCCCTCACATTACACTGCTCACTTACATCACATTACTCCCATATATTACACTGCTCACTTACATCACATTACTCCCTTATATTACACCCTTATATTACACTGCTCACGTACATCACATTACTCCCTTATATTACACTGCTCACTTACATCACATTACTCCCATATATTACACTGCTCACTTACATCACATTACTCCCTTACATTACACTGCTCACTTACATCACATTACTCCCATATATTACACTGCTCACTTACATCACATTACTCCCTTATATTACACCCTTAAATTACACTGCTCACGTACATCACATTACTCCCTTATATTACACTGCTCACGTACATCACATTACTCCCTTACATTACACTGCTCACTTACATCACATTACTCCCTTATATTACACTGCTCACGTACATCACATTACTCCCTTACATTACACTGCTCACTTACATCACATTACTCCCTTATATTACACTGCTCACTTACATCACATTACTCCCATATATTACACTGCTCACTTACATCACATTACTCCCTTATATTACACCCTTATATTACACTGCTCACGTACATCACATTACTCCCTTATATTACACTGCTCACTTACATCACATTACTCCCATATATTACACTGCTCACTTACATCACATTACTCCCTTACATTACACTGCTCACTTACATCTCATTACTCCCATATATTACACTGCTCACTTACATCACATTACTCCCTTATATTACACCCTTAAATTACACTGCTCACGTACATCACATTACTCCCTTATATTACACTGCTCACGTACATCACATTACTCCCTTACATTACACTCCTCACTTACATCACATTACTCGCTTATATTACACTGCTCACTTACATCACATTACTCCCTTACATTACACTGCTCACATCACATTACTCCCTTATATTACATTACTCCCTTATAATACACTGCTCACTTACATCACATTACTCACATCACATTACTCCCTTATATTACACTGCTCACGTACATCACATTACTCCCTTACATTACACTGCTCACATCACATTACTCCCTTATATTACACTGCTCACATACATCACATTACTCCCTTACATTACACTCCTCACTTACATCACATTACTCGCTTATATTACACTGCTCACTTACATCACATTACTCACATCACATTACTCCCTTACATTACACTGCTCACATCACATTACTCCCTTATATTACATTACTCCCTTACATTACACTCCTCACTTACATCACATTACTCCCTTATATTACACTGCTCACTTACATCACATTACTCACATCACATTACTCCCTTATATTACACTGCTCACGTACATCACATTACTCCCTTATATTACACTGCTCACGTACATCACATTACTCCCTTACATTACACTGCTCACTTACATCACATTACTCCCTTACATTACACTGCTCACTTACATCACATTACTCCCTTATATTACACCCTTATATTACACTGCTCACGTACATCACATTACTCCCTCACATTACACTGCTCACTTACATCACATTACTCCCATATATTACACTGCTCACTTACATCACATTACTCCCTTATATTACACCCTTATATTACACCGCTCACGTACATCACATTACTCCCTTATATTACACTGCTCACTTACATCACATTACTCCCATATATTACACTGCTCACTTACATCACATTACTCCCTTACATTACACTGCTCACTTACATCACATTACTCCCATATATTACACTGCTCACTTACATCACATTACTCCCTTATATTACACCCTTAAATTACACTGCTCACGTACATCACATTACTCCCTTACATTACACTGCTCACATCACATTACTCCCTTATATTACACTGCTCACATACATCACATTACTCCCTTACATTACACTCCTCACTTACATCACATTACTCGCTTATATTACACTGCTCACTTACATCACATTACTCACATCACATTACTCCCTTACATTACACTGCTCACATCACATTACTCCCTTATATTACATTACTCCCTTATAATACACTGCTCACTTACATCACATTACTCACATCACATTACTCCCTTATATTACACTGCTCACGTACATCACATTACTCCCTTATATTACACTGCTCACATCACATTACTCCCTTATATTAAACTGCTCACATCACATTACTCCCTTATATTACATTACTCCCTTATAATACACTGCTCACTTACATCACATTACTCACATCACATTACTCCCTTATATTACACTGCTCACGTACATCACATTACTCCCTTATATTACACTGCTCACATCACATTACTCCCTTATATTAAACTGCTCACTTACATCACATTACTCCCTTATATTACACTGCTCACGTACATCACATTACTCCCTTACATTACACTGCTCACTTACATCACATTACTCCCTTATATTACACTGCTCACATCACATTACTCCCTTACATCACATTACTTATAGTACACTGCTCACTTATATTATACCACGTTACACATCACTATACTCACATCACATTACTCCCTTATATTACACTGCTCACTTCACATTACTCCCATATATTACACTGCTCACTTACATCACATTATTTACATCACATTACTCCCTTATATTACACTGCTCACTTACATCACATTACACTGCTCACATCACATTACTCCCTTATATTACACTGCTCACTTACATCACATTATTTACATCACATTACTCCCTTACATTACACTGCTCACGTACATCACATTACTCCCTTACATTACACTGCTCACATCACATAACTCCCTTATAATACACTGCTCACATACATCACATTACTCCCTTACATTACACTCCTCACTTACATCACATTACTCCCTTATATTACACTGCTCACTTACATCACATTACTCACATCACATTACTCCCTTATATTACACTGCTCACGTACATCACATTACTCCCTTATATTACACTGCTCACGTACATCACATTACTCCCTTACATTACACTGCTCACTTACATCACATTGCTCCCTTACATTACACTGCTCACTTACATCACATTACTCCCTTATATTACACCCTTATATTACACTGCTCACTTACATCACATTACTCCCTCACATTACACTGCTCACTTACATCACATTACTCCCATATATTACACTGCTCACTTACATCACATTACTCCCTTATATTACACCCTTATATTACACTGCTCACGTACATCACATTACTCCCTTATATTACACTGCTCACTTACATCACATTACTCCCATATATTACACTGCTCACTTACATCACATTACTCCCTTACATTACACTGCTCACTTACATCACATTACTCCCATATATTACACTGCTCACTTACATCACATTACTCCCTTATATTACACCCTTAAATTACACTGCTCACGTACATCACATTACTCCCTTATATTACACTGCTCACGTACATCACATTACTCCCTTACATTACACTGCTCACATCACATTACTCCCTTATATTACACTGCTCACATACATCACATTACTCCCTTACATTACACTCCTCACTTACATCACATTACTCGCTTATATTACACTGCTCACTTACATCACATTACTCACATCACATTACTCCCTTACATTACACTGCTCACGTACATCACATTACTCCCTTACATTACACTGCTCACTTACATCACATTACTCCCTTATATTACACTGCTCACGTACATCACATTACTCCCTTACATTACACTGCTCACTTACATCACATTACTCCCTTATATTACACTGCTCACTTACATCACATTACTCCCATATATTACACTGCTCACTTACATCACATTACTCCCTTATATTACACCCTTATATTACACTGCTCACGTACATCACATTACTCCCTTATATTACACTGCTCACTTACATCACATTACTCCCATATATTACACTGCTCACTTACATCACATTACTCCCTTACATTACACTGCTCACTTACATCACATTACTCCCATATATTACACTGCTCACTTACATCACATTACTCCCTTATATTACACCCTTAAATTACACTGCTCACGTACATCACATTACTCCCTTATATTACACTGCTCACGTACATCACATTACTCCCTTACATTACACTGCTCACATCACATTACTCCCTTATACTACACTGCTCACATACATCACATTACTCCCTTACATTACACTCCTCACTTACATCACATTACTCGCTTATATTACACTGCTCACTTACATCACATTACTCACATCACATTACTCCCTTATATTACACTGCTCACGTACATCACATTACTCCCTTATATTACACTGCTCACGTACATCACATTACTCCCTTATATTACACTGCTCACATCACATTACTCCCTTATATTAAACTGCTCACTTACATAACATTACTCACATCACATTACTCCCTTATATTACACTGCTCACGTACATCACATTACTCCCTTACATTACACTGCTCACTTACATCACATTACTCCCTTATATTACACTGCTCACATCACATTACTCCCTTACATCACATTACTTATAGTACACTGCTCACTTATATTATACCACGTTACACATCACTATACTCACATCACATTACTCCCTTATATTACACTGCTCACTTCACATTACTCCCATATATTACACTGCTCACTTACATCACATTATTTACATCACATTACTCCCTTATATTACACTGCTCACTTACATCACATTACACTGCTCACATCACATTACTCCCTTATATTACACTGCTCACTTACATCACATTATTTACATCACATTACTCCCTTACATTACACTGCTCACGTACATCACATTACTCCCTTACATTACACTGCTCACATCACATAACTCCCTTATAATACACTGCTCACATACATCACATTACTCCCTTACATTACACTCCTCACTTACATCACATTACTCCCTTATATTACACTGCTCACTTACATCACATTACTCACATCACATTACTCCCTTATATTACACTGCTCACGTACATCACATTACTCCCTTACATTACACTGCTCACTTACATCACATTACTCCCTTACATTACACTGCTCACTTACATCACATTACTCCCTTATATTACACCCTTATGTTACACTGCTCACTTACATCACATTACTCCCTCACATTACACTGCTCACTTACATCACATTACTCCCATATATTACACTGCTCACTTACATCACATTACTCCCTTATATTACACCCTTATATTACACTGCTCACGTACATCACATTACTCCCTTATATTACACTGCTCACTTACATCACATTACTCCCATATATTACACTGCTCACTTACATCACATTACTCCCTTACATTACACTGCTCAATTACATCACATTATTTACATCACATTACTCCCTTACATTACACTGCTCACATCACATTACTCCCTTATATTACATTACTCCCTTATAATACACTGCTCACTTACATCACATTACTCACATCACATTACTCCCTTATATTACACTGCTCACGTACATCACATTACTCCCTTATATTACACTGCTCACGTACATCACATTACTCCCTTATATTACACTGCTCACATCACATTACTCCCTTATATTAAACTGCTCACTTACATCACATTACTCCCTTATATTACACTGCTCACGTACATCACATTACTCCCTTACATTACACTGCTCACTTACATCACATTACTCCCTTATATTACACTGCTCACATCACATTACTCCCTTACATCACATTACTTATAGTACACTGCTCACTTATATTATACCACGTTACACATCACTATACTCACATCACATTACTCCCTTATATTACACTGCTCACTTCACATTACTCCCATATATTACACTGCTCACTTACATCACATTATTTACATCACATTACTCCCTCACGTTACACTGCTCACGTACATCACATTACTCCCTTATATTACATTACTCCCTTATAATACACTGCTCACTTACATCACATTACTCACATCACATTACTCCCTTATATTACACTGCTCACGTACATCACATTACTCCCTTATATTACACTGCTCACGTACATCACATTACTCCCTTATATTACACTGCTCACATCACATTACTCCCTTATATTAAACTGCTCACTTACATCACATTACTCCCTTATATTACACTGCTCACGTACATCACATTACTCCCTTACATTACACTGCTCACTTACATCACATTACTCCCTTATATTACACTGCTCACATCACATTACTCCCTTACATCACATTACTTATAGTACACTGCTCACTTATATTATACCACGTTACACATCACTATACTCACATCACATTACTCCCTTATATTACACTGCTCACTTCACATTACTCCCTCACGTTACACTGCTCACGTACATCACATTACTCCCTTACATTACACTGCTCACTTACATCACATTACTCCCTTATATTACACTGCTCACATCACATTACTCCCTTACATCACATTACTTATAGTACACTGCTCACTTATATTATACCACGTTACACATCACTATACTCACATCACATTACTCCCTCACGTTACACTGCTCACTTACATCACATTACTCCCTTATATTACACTGCTCACATCACATTACTCCCTTACATCACATTACTTATAGTACACTGCTCACTTATATTATACCACGTTACACATCACTATACTCACATCACATTACTCCCTCACGTTACACTGCTCACGTACATCACATTACTCCCTTATATTACACTGCTCACATCACATTACTCCCTTACATCACATTACTTATAGTACACTGCTCACTTATATTATACCACGTTACACATCACTATACTCACATCACATTACTCCCTCACGTTACACTGCTCACTTACATCACATTACTCCCTTATATTACACTGCTCACGTACATCACATTACTCCCTTACATTACACTGCTCACTTACATCACATTACTCCCTTATATTACACTGCTCACTTACATCACATTACTCCCATATATTACACTGCTCACTTACATCACATTACTCCCTTATATTACACCCTTATATTACACTGCTCACGTACATCACATTACTCCCTTATATTACACTGCTCACTTACATCACATTACTCCCATATATTACACTGCTCACTTACATCACATTACTCCCTTACATTACACTGCTCACTTACATCACATTACTCCCATATATTACACTGCTCACTTACATCACATTACTCCCT
This sequence comes from Coreius guichenoti, assembly GCA_039654105.1. NCBI lineage: Eukaryota > Metazoa > Chordata > Actinopteri > Cypriniformes > Gobionidae > Coreius > Coreius guichenoti. Next base: position 34,006,542 of record CM077190.1, on the reverse strand, counting down.
TATATTACACCCTTAAATTACACTGCTCACGTACATCACATTACTCCCTTATATTACACTGCTCACGTACATCACATTACTCCCTTACATTACACTGCTCACATCACATTACTCCCTTATATTACACTGCTCACATACATCACATTACTCCCTTACATTACACTGCTCACATCACATTACTCCCTTATATTAAACTGCTCACTTACATCACATTACTCCCTTATATTACACTGCTCACGTACATCACATTACTCCCTTACATTACACTGCTCACTTACATCACATTACTCCCTTATATTACACTGCTCACATCACATTACTCCCTTACATCACATTACTTATAGTACACTGCTCACTTATATTATACCACGTTACACATCACTATACTCACATCACATTACTCCCTTATATTACACTGCTCACTTCACATTACTCCCTCACGTTACACTGCTCACGTACATCACATTACTCCCTTACATTACACTGCTCACTTACATCACATTACTCCCATATATTACACTGCTCACTTACATCACATTACTCCCTTATATTACACCCTTAAATTACACTGCTCACGTACATCACATTACTCCCTTATATTACACTGCTCACGTACATCACATTACTCCCTTACATTACACTGCTCACATCACATTACTCCCTTATATTACACTGCTCACATACATCACATTACTCCCTTACATTACACTGCTCACATCACATTACTCCCTTATATTAAACTGCTCACTTACATCACATTACTCCCTTATATTACACTGCTCACGTACATCACATTACTCCCTTACATTACACTGCTCACTTACATCACATTACTCCCTTATATTACACTGCTCACATCACATTACTCCCTTACATCACATTACTTATAGTACACTGCTCACTTATATTATACCACGTTACACATCACTATACTCACATCACATTACTCCCTCACGTTACACTGCTCACTTACATCACATTACTCCCTTATATTACACTGCTCACATCACATTACTCCCTTACATCACATTACTTATAGTACACTGCTCACTTATATTATACCACGTTACACATCACTATACTCACATCACATTACTCCCTCACGTTACACTGCTCACGTACATCACATTACTCCCTTATATTACACTGCTCACATCACATTACTCCCTTACATCACATTACTTATAGTACACTGCTCACTTATATTATACCACGTTACACATCACTATACTCACATCACATTACTCCCTCACGTTACACTGCTCACTTACATCACATTACTCCCTTATATTACACTGCTCACGTACATCACATTACTCCCTTACATTACACTGCTCACTTACATCACATTACTCCCTTATATTACACTGCTCACTTACATCACATTACTCCCATATATTACACTGCTCACTTACATCACATTACTCCCTTATATTACACCCTTATATTACACTGCTCACGTACATCACATTACTCCCTTATATTACACTGCTCACTTACATCACATTACTCCCATATATTACACTGCTCACTTACATCACATTACTCCCTTACATTACACTGCTCACTTACATCACATTACTCCCATATATTACACTGCTCACTTACATCACATTACTCCCTTACATTACACTGCTCACTTACATCACATTACTCCCATATATTACACTGCTCACTTACATCACATTACTCCCATATATTACACTGCTCACTTACATCACATTACTCGCTTATATTACACTGCTCACTTACATCACATTACTCACATCACATTACTCCCTTATATTACACTGCTCACGTACATCACATTACTCCCTTATATTACACTGCTCACGTACATCACATTACTCCCTTATATTACACTGCTCACATCACATTACTCCCTTATATTAAACTGCTCACTTACATAACATTACTCACATCACATTACTCCCTTATATTACACTGCTCACGTACATCACATTACTCCCTTACATTACACTGCTCACTTACATCACATTACTCCCTTATATTACACTGCTCACATCACATTACTCCCTTACATCACATTACTTATAGTACACTGCTCACTTATATTATACCACGTTACACATCACTATACTCACATCACATTACTCCCTTATATTACACTGCTCACTTCACATTACTCCCATATATTACACTGCTCACTTACATCACATTATTTACATCACATTACTCCCTTATATTACACTGCTCACTTACATCACATTACACTGCTCACATCACATTACTCCCTTATATTACACTGCTCACTTACATCACATTATTTACATCACATTACTCCCTTACATTACACTGCTCACGTACATCACATTACTCCCTTACATTACACTGCTCACATCACATAACTCCCTTATAATACACTGCTCACATACATCACATTACTCCCTTACATTACACTCCTCACTTACATCACATTACTCCCTTATATTACACTGCTCACTTACATCACATTACTCACATCACATTACTCCCTTATATTACACTGCTCACGTACATCACATTACTCCCTTACATTACACTGCTCACTTACATCACATTACTCCCTTACATTACACTGCTCACTTACATCACATTACTCCCTTATATTACACCCTTATATTACACTGCTCACTTACATCACATTACTCCCTCACATTACACTGCTCACTTACATCACATTACTCCCATATATTACACTGCTCACTTACATCACATTACTCCCTTATATTACACCCTTATATTACACTGCTCACGTACATCACATTACTCCCTTATATTACACTGCTCACTTACATCACATTACTCCCATATATTACACTGCTCACTTACATCACATTACTCCCTTATATTACACCCTTAAATTACACTGCTCACGTACATCACATTACTCCCTTATATTACACTGCTCACGTACATCACATTACTCCCTTACATTACACTGCTCACATCACATTACTCCCTTATATTACACTGCTCACATACATCACATTACTCCCTTACATTACACTCCTCACTTACATCACATTACTCGCTTATATTACACTGCTCACTTACATCACATTACTCACATCACATTACTCCCTTACATTACACTGCTCACATCACATTACTCCCTTATATTACATTACTCCCTTATAATACACTGCTCACTTACATCACATTACTCACATCACATTACTCCCTTATATTACACTGCTCACGTACATCACATTACTCCCTTATATTACACTGCTCACGTACATCACATTACTCCCTTATATTACACTGCTCACATCACATTACTCCCTTATATTAAACTGCTCACTTACATAACATTACTCACATCACATTACTCCCTTATATTACACTGCTCACATCACATTACTCCCTTACATCACATTACTTATAGTACACTGCTCACTTATATTATACCACGTTACACATCACTATACTCACATCACATTACTCCCTTATATTACACTGCTCACTTCACATTACTCCCATATATTACACTGCTCACTTACATCACATTATTTACATCACATTACTCCCTTATATTACACTGCTCACTTACATCACATTACACTGCTCACATCACATTACTCCCTTATATTACACTGCTCACTTACATCACATTATTTACATCACATTACTCCCTTACATTACACTGCTCACGTACATCACATTACTCCCTTACATTACACTGCTCACATCACATAACTCCCTTATAATACACTGCTCACATACATCACATTACTCCCTTATATTACACTCCTCACTTACATCACATTACTCACATCACATTACTCCCTTATATTACACTGCTCACGTACATCACATTACTCCCTTATATTACACTGCTCACGTACATCACATTACTCCCTTACATTACACTGCTCACTTACATCACATTACTCCCTTACATTACACTGCTCACTTACATCACATTACTCCCTTATATTACACCCTTATATTACACTGCTCACTTACATCACATTACTCCCTCACATTACACTGCTCACTTACATCACATTACTCCCATATATTACACTGCTCACTTACATCACATTACTCCCTTATATTACACCCTTATATTACACTGCTCACGTACATCACATTACTCCCTTATATTACACTGCTCACTTACATCACATTACTCCCATATATTACACTGCTCACTTACATCACATTACTCCCTTACATTACACTGCTCACTTACATCACATTACTCCCATATATTACACTGCTCACTTACATCACATTACTCCCTTATATTACACCCTTAAATTACACTGCTCACGTACATCACATTACTCCCTTATATTACACTGCTCACGTACATCACATTACTCCCTTACATTACACTGCTCACATCACATTACTCCCTTATATTACACTGCTCACATACATCACATTACTCCCTTACATTACACTCCTCACTTACATCACATTACTCGCTTATATTACACTGCTCACTTACATCACATTACTCACATCACATTACTCCCTTACATTACACTGCTCACATCACATTACTCCCTTATATTACATTACTCCCTTATAATACACTGCTCACTTACATCACATTACTCACATCACATTACTCCCTTATATTACACTGCTCACGTACATCACATTACTCCCTTATATTACACTGCTCACGTACATCACATTACTCCCTTATATTACACTGCTCACATCACATTACTCCCTTATATTAAACTGCTCACTTACATCACATTACTCCCTTATATTACACTGCTCACGTACATCACATTACTCCCTTACATTACACTGCTCACTTACATCACATTACTCCCTTATATTACACTGCTCACATCACATTACTCCCTTACATCACATTACTTATAGTACACTGCTCACTTATATTATACCACGTTACACATCACTATACTCACATCACTCCCTTATATTACACTGCTCACATCACATTACTCCCTTATATTAAACTGCTCACTTACATCACATTACTCCCTTATATTACACTGCTCACGTACATCACATTACTCCCTTACATTACACTGCTCACTTACATCACATTACTCCCTTATATTACACTGCTCACATCACATTACTCCCTTACATCACATTACTTATAGTACACTGCTCACTTATATTATACCACGTTACACATCACTATACTCACATCACATTACTCCCTTATATTACACTGCTCACTTCACATTACTCCCATATATTACACTGCTCACTTACATCACATTATTTACATCACATTACTCCCTTACATTACACTGCTCACATCACATTACTCCCTTATATTACATTACTCCCTTATAATACACTGCTCACTTACATCACATTACTCACATCACATTACTCCCTTATATTACACTGCTCACGTACATCACATTACTCCCTTATATTACACTGCTCACGTACATCACATTACTCCCTTATATTACACTGCTCACATCACATTACTCCCTTATATTAAACTGCTCACTTACATCACATTACTCCCTTATATTACACTGCTCACGTACATCACATTACTCCCTTACATTACACTGCTCACTTACATCACATTACTCCCTTATATTACACTGCTCACATCACATTACTCCCTTACATCACATTACTTATAGTACACTGCTCACTTATATTATACCACGTTACACATCACTATACTCACATCACATTACTCCCTTATATTACACTGCTCACTTCACATTACTCCCATATATTACACTGCTCACTTACATCACATTATTTACATCACATTACTCCCTCACGTTACACTGCTCACGTACATCACATTACTCCCTTATATTACATTACTCCCTTATAATACACTGCTCACTTACATCACATTACTCACATCACATTACTCCCTTATATTACACTGCTCACGTACATCACATTACTCCCTTATATTACACTGCTCACGTACATCACATTACTCCCTTATATTACACTGCTCACATCACATTACTCCCTTATATTAAACTGCTCACTTACATCACATTACTCCCTTATATTACACTGCTCACGTACATCACATTACTCCCTTACATTACACTGCTCACTTACATCACATTACTCCCTTATATTACACTGCTCACATCACATTACTGCCTTACATCACATTACTTATAGTACACTGCTCACTTATATTATACCACGTTACACATCACTATACTCACATCACATTACTCCCTTATATTACACTGCTCACTTCACATTACTCCCTCACGTTACACTGCTCACGTACATCACATTACTCCCTTACATTACACTGCTCACTTACATCACATTACTCCCTTATATTACACTGCTCACATCACATTACTCCCTTACATCACATTACTTATAGTACACTGCTCACTTATATTATACCACGTTACACATCACTATACTCACATCACATTACTCCCTCACGTTACACTGCTCACTTACATCACATTACTCCCTTATATTACACTGCTCACATCACATTACTCCCTTACATCACATTACTTATAGTACACTGCTCACTTATATTATACCACGTTACACATCACTATACTCACATCACATTACTCCCTCACGTTACACTGCTCACGTACATCACATTACTCCCTTATATTACACTGCTCACATCACATTACTCCCTTACATCACATTACTTATAGTACACTGCTCACTTATATTATACCACGTTACACATCACTATACTCACATCACATTACTCCCTCACGTTACACTGCTCACTTACATCACATTACTCCCTTATATTACACTGCTCACGTACATCACATTACTCCCTTACATTACACTGCTCACTTACATCACATTACTCCCTTATATTACACTGCTCACTTACATCACATTACTCCCATATATTACACTGCTCACTTACATCACATTACTCCCTTATATTACACCCTTATATTACACTGCTCACGTACATCACATTACTCCCTTATATTACACTGCTCACTTACATCACATTACTCCCATATATTACACTGCTCACTTACATCACATTACTCCCTTACATTACACTGCTCACTTACATCACATTACTCCCATATATTACACTGCTCACTTACATCACATTACTCCCTTATATTACACCCTTAAATTACACTGCTCACGTACATCACATTACTCCCTTATATTACACTGCTCACGTACATCACATTACTCCCTTACATTACACTGCTCACATCACATTACTCCCTTATATTACACTGCTCACATACATCACATTACTCCCTTACATTACACTCCTCACTTACATCACATTACTCGCTTATATTACACTGCTCACTTACATCACATTACTCACATCACATTACTCCCTTATATTACACTGCTCACGTACATCACATTACTCCCTTATATTACACTGCTCACGTACATCACATTACTCCCTTATATTACACTGCTCACATCACATTACTCCCTTATATTAAACTGCTCACTTACATAACATTACTCACATCACATTACTCCCTTATATTACACTGCTCACGTACATCACATTACTCCCTTACATTACACTGCTCACTTACATCACATTACTCCCTTATATTACACTGCTCACTTCACATTACTCCCATATATTACACTGCTCACTTACATCACATTATTTACATCACATTACTCCCTTATATTACACTGCTCACTTACATCACATTACACTGCTCACATCACATTACTCCCTTATATTACACTGCTCACTTACATCACATTATTTACATCACATTACTCCCTTACATTACACTGCTCACGTACATCACATTACTCCCTTACATTACACTGCTCACATCACATAACTCCCTTATAATACACTGCTCACATACATCACATTACTCCCTTACATTACACTCCTCACTTACATCACATTACTCCCTTACATTACACTCCTCACTTACATCACATTACTCACATCACATTACTCCCTTATATTACACTGCTCACGTACATCACATTACTCCCTTACATTACACTGCTCACTTACATCACATTACTCCCTTACATTACACTGCTCACTTACATCACATTACTCCCTTATATTACACCCTTATATTACACTGCTCACTTACATCACATTACTCCCTCACATTACACTGCTCACTTACATCACATTACTCCCATATATTACACTGCTCACTTACATCACATTACTCCCTTATATTACACCCTTATATTACACTGCTCACGTACATCACATTACTCCCTTATATTACACTGCTCACTTACATCACATTACTCCCATATATTACACTGCTCACTTACATCACATTACTCCCTTACATTACACTGCTCACTTACATCACATTACTCCCATATATTACACTGCTCACTTACATCACATTACTCCCTTATATTACACCCTTAAATTACACTGCTCACGTACATCACATTACTCCCTTATATTACACTGCTCACGTACATCACATTACTCCCTTACATTACACTGCTCACATCACATTACTCCCTTATATTACACTGCTCACATACATCACATTACTCCCTTACATTACACTCCTCACTTACATCACATTACTCGCTTATATTACACTGCTCACTTACATCACATTACTCACATCACATTACTCCCTTACATTACACTGCTCACATCACATTACTCCCTTATATTACATTACTCCCTTATAATACACTGCTCACTTACATCACATTACTCACATCACATTACTCCCTTATATTACACTGCTCACGTACATCACATTACTCCCTTATATTACACTGCTCACGTACATCACATTACTCCCTTATATTACACTGCTCACATCACATTACTCCCTTATATTAAACTGCTCACTTACATAACATTACTCACATCACATTACTCCCTTATATTACACTGCTCACATCACATTACTCCCTTACATCACATTACTTATAGTACACTGCTCACTTATATTATACCACGTTACACATCACTATACTCACATCACATTACTCCCTTATATTACACTGCTCACTTCACATTACTCCCATATATTACACTGCTCACTTACATCACATTATTTACATCACATTACTCCCTTATATTACACTGCTCACTTACATCACATTACACTGCTCACATCACATTACTCCCTTATATTACACTGCTCACTTACATCACATTATTTACATCACATTACTCCCTTACATTACACTGCTCACGTACATCACATTACTCCCTTACATTACACTGCTCACATCACATAACTCCCTTATAATACACTGCTCACATACATCACATTACTCCCTTATATTACACTCCTCACTTACATCACATTACTCACATCACATTACTCCCTTATATTACACTGCTCACGTACATCACATTACTCCCTTATATTACACTGCTCACGTACATCACATTACTCCCTTACATTACACTGCTCACTTACATCACATTACTCCCTTACATTACACTGCTCACTTACATCACATTACTCCCTTATATTACACCCTTATATTACACTGCTCACTTACATCACATTACTCCCTCACATTACACTGCTCACTTACATCACATTACTCCCATATATTACACTGCTCACTTACATCACATTACTCCCTTATATTACACCCTTATATTACACTGCTCACGTACATCACATTACTCCCTTATATTACACTGCTCACTTACATCACATTACTCCCATATATTACACTGCTCACTTACATCACATTACTCCCTTACATTACACTGCTCACTTACATCACATTACTCCCATATATTACACTGCTCACTTACATCACATTACTCCCTTATATTACACCCTTAAATTACACTGCTCACGTACATCACATTACTCCCTTATATTACACTGCTCACGTACATCACATTACTCCCTTACATTACACTGCTCACATCACATTACTCCCTTATATTACACTGCTCACATACATCACATTACTCCCTTACATTACACTCCTCACTTACATCACATTACTCGCTTATATTACACTGCTCACTTACATCACATTACTCACATCACATTACTCCCTTACATTACACTGCTCACATCACATTACTCCCTTATATTACATTACTCCCTTATAATACACTGCTCACTTACATCACATTACTCACATCACATTACTCCCTTATATTACACTGCTCACGTACATCACATTACTCCCTTATATTACACTGCTCACGTACATCACATTACTCCCTTATATTACACTGCTCACATCACATTACTCCCTTATATTAAACTGCTCACTTACATCACATTACTCCCTTATATTACACTGCTCACGTACATCACATTACTCCCTTACATTACACTGCTCACTTACATCACATTACTCCCTTATATTACACTGCTCACATCACATTACTCCCTTACATCACATTACTTATAGTACACTGCTCACTTATATTATACCACGTTACACATCACTATACTCACATCACTCCCTTATATTACACTGCTCACTTCACATTACTCCCATATATTACACTGCTCACTTACATCACATTATTTACATCACATTACTCCCTTATATTACACTGCTCACTTACATCACATTACACTGCTCACATCACATTACTCCCTTATATTACACTGCTCACTTACATCACATTATTTACATCACATTACTCCCTTACATTACACTGCTCACGTACATCACATTACTCCCTTACATTACACTGCTCACATCACATAACTCCCTTATAATACACTGCTCACATACATCACATTACTCCCTTACATTACACTCCTCACTTACATCACATTACTCCCTTATATTACACTGCTCACTTACATCACATTACTCACATCACATTACTCCCTTATATTACACTGCTCACGTACATCACATTACTCCCTTACATTACACTGCTCACTTACATCACATTACTCCCTTACATTACACTGCTCACTTACATCACATTACTCCCTTATATTACACCCTTATATTACACTGCTCACTTACATCACATTACTCCCTCACATTACACTGCTCACTTACATCACATTACTCCCATATATTACACTGCTCACTTACATCACATTACTCCCTTATATTACACCCTTATATTACACTGCTCACGTACATCACATTACTCCCTTATATTACACTGCTCACTTACATCACATTACTCCCATATATTACACTGCTCACTTACATCACATTACTCCCTTACATTACACTGCTCACTTACATCACATTACTCCCATATATTACACTGCTCACTTACATCACATTACTCCCTTATATTACACCCTTAAATTACACTGCTCACGTACATCACATTACTCCCTTATATTACACTGCTCACTTACATCACATTACTCCCATATATTACACTGCTCACTTACATCACATTACTCCCTTATATTACACCCTTATATTACACTGCTCACGTACATCACATTACTCCCTTATATTACACTGCTCACTTACATCACATTACTCCCATATATTACACTGCTCACTTACATCACATTACTCCCTTACATTACACTGCTCACTTACATCACATTACTCCCATATATTACACTGCTCACTTACATCACATTACTCCCTTATATTACACCCTTAAATTACACTGCTCACGTACATCACATTACTCCCTTATATTACACTGCTCACTTACATCACATTACTCCCATATATTACACTGCTCACTTACATCACATTACTCCCTTACATTACACTGCTCACTTACATCACATTACTCCCATATATTACACTGCTCACTTACATCACATTACTCCCTTACATTACACTGCTCACATCACATTACTCCCTTATATTACACTGCTCACATACATCACATTACTCCCTTACATTACACTCCTCACTTACATCACATTACTCGCTTATATTACACTGCTCACTTACATCACATTACTCACATCACATTACTCCCTTACATTACACTGCTCACATCACATTACTCCCTTATATTACATTACTCCCTTATAATACACTGCTCACTTACATCACATTACTCACATCACATTACTCCCTTATATTACACTGCTCACGTACATCACATTACTCCCTTATATTACACTGCTCACGTACATCACATTACTCCCTTATATTACACTGCTCACATCACATTACTCCCTTATATTAAACTGCTCACTTACATAACATTACTCACATCACATTACTCCCTTATATTACACTGCTCACATCACATTACTCCCTTACATCACATTACTTATAGTACACTGCTCACTTATATTATACCACGTTACACATCACTATACTCACATCACATTACTCCCTTATATTACACTGCTCACTTCACATTACTCCCATATATTACACTGCTCACTTACATCACATTATTTACATCACATTACTCCCTTATATTACACTGCTCACTTACATCACATTACACTGCTCACATCACATTACTCCCTTATATTACACTGCTCACTTACATCACATTATTTACATCACATTACTCCCTTACATTACACTGCTCACGTACATCACATTACTCCCTTACATTACACTGCTCACATCACATAACTCCCTTATAATACACTGCTCACATACATCACATTACTCCCTTATATTACACTCCTCACTTACATCACATTACTCACATCACATTACTCCCTTATATTACACTGCTCACGTACATCACATTACTCCCTTATATTACACTGCTCACGTACATCACATTACTCCCTTACATTACACTGCTCACTTACATCACATTACTCCCTTACATTACACTGCTCACTTACATCACATTACTCCCTTATATTACACCCTTATATTACACTGCTCACTTACATCACATTACTCCCTCACATTACACTGCTCACTTACATCACATTACTCCCATATATTACACTGCTCACTTACATCACATTACTCCCTTATATTACACCCTTATATTACACTGCTCACGTACATCACATTACTCCCTTATATTACACTGCTCACTTACATCACATTACTCCCATATATTACACTGCTCACTTACATCACATTACTCCCTTACATTACACTGCTCACTTACATCACATTACTCCCATATATTACACTGCTCACTTACATCACATTACTCCCTTATATTACACCCTTAAATTACACTGCTCACGTACATCACATTACTCCCTTATATTACACTGCTCACGTACATCACATTACTCCCTTACATTACACTGCTCACAGCACATTACTCCCTTATATTACACTGCTCACATACATCACATTACTCCCTTACATTACACTCCTCACTTACATCACATTACTCGCTTATATTACACTGCTCACTTACATCACATTACTCACATCACATTACTCCCTTACATTACACTGCTCACATCACATTACTCCCTTATATTACATTACTCCCTTATAATACACTGCTCACTTACATCACATTACTCACATCACATTACTCCCTTATATTACACTGCTCACGTACATCACATTACTCCCTTATATTACACTGCTCACGTACATCACATTACTCCCTTATATTACACTGCTCACATCACATTACTCCCTTATATTAAACTGCTCACTTACATCACATTACTCCCTTATATTACACTGCTCACGTACATCACATTACTCCCTTACATTACACTGCTCACTTACATCACATTACTCCCTTATATTACACTGCTCACATCACATTACTCCCTTACATCACATTACTTATAGTACACTGCTCACTTATATTATACCACGTTACACATCACTATACTCACATCACTCCCTTATATTACACTGCTCACTTCACATTACTCCCATATATTACACTGCTCACTTACATCACATTATTTACATCACATTACTCCCTCACGTTACACTGCTCACGTACATCACATTACTCCCTTATATTACATTACTCCCTTATAATACACTGCTCACTTACATCACATTACTCACATCACATTACTCCCTTATATTACACTGCTCACGTACATCACATTACTCCCTTATATTACACTGCTCACGTACATCACATTACTCCCTTATATTACACTGCTCACATCACATTACTCCCTTATATTAAACTGCTCACTTACATCACATTACTCCCTTATATTACACTGCTCACGTACATCACATTACTCCCTTACATTACACTGCTCACTTACATCACATTACTCCCTTATATTACACTGCTCACATCACATTACTGCCTTACATCACATTACTTATAGTACACTGCTCACTTATATTATACCACGTTACACATCACTATACTCACATCACATTACTCCCTTATATTACACTGCTCACTTCACATTACTCCCTCACGTTACACTGCTCACGTACATCACATTACTCCCTTACATTACACTGCTCACTTACATCACATTACTCCCTTATATTACACTGCTCACATCACATTACTTATAGTACACTGCTCACTTATATTATACCACGTTACACATCACTATACTCACATCACATTACTCCCTCACGTTACACTGCTCACTTACATCACATTACTCCCTTATATTACACTGCTCACATCACATTACTCCCTTACATCACATTACTTATAGTACACTGCTCACTTATATTATACCACGTTACACATCACTATACTCACATCACATTACTCCCTCACGTTACACTGCTCACGTACATCACATTACTCCCTTATATTACACTGCTCACATCACATTACTCCCTTACATCACATTACTTATAGTACACTGCTCACTTATATTATACCACGTTACACATCACTATACTCACATCACATTACTCCCTCACGTTACACTGCTCACTTACATCACATTACTCCCTTATATTACACTGCTCACGTACATCACATTACTCCCTTACATTACACTGCTCACTTACATCACATTACTCCCTTATATTACACTGCTCACATCACATTACTGCCTTACATCACATTACTTATAGTACACTGCTCACTTATATTATACCACGTTACACATCACTATACTCACATCACATTACTCCCTTATATTACACTGCTCACTTCACATTACTCCCTCACGTTACACTGCTCACGTACATCACATTACTCCCTTACATTACACTGCTCACTTACATCACATTACTCCCTTATATTACACTGCTCACATCACATTACTCCCTTACATCACATTACTTATAGTACACTGCTCACTTATATTATACCACGTTACACATCACTATACTCACATCACATTACTCCCTCACGTTACACTGCTCACTTACATCACATTACTCCCTTATATTACACTGCTCACATCACATTACTCCCTTACATCACATTACTTATAGTACACTGCTCACTTATATTATACCACGTTACACATCACTATACTCACATCACATTACTCCCTCACGTTACACTGCTCACGTACATCACATTACTCCCTTATATTACACTGCTCACATCACATTACTCCCTTACATCACATTACTTATAGTACACTGCTCACTTATATTATACCACGTTACACATCACTATACTCACATCACATTACTCCCTCACGTTACACTGCTCACTTACATCACATTACTCCCTTATATTACACTGCTCACTTACATCACATTACTCCCTTATATTACACTGCTCACTTACATCACATTACTCCCTTATATTACACTGCTCACATCACATTACTCCCTTACATCACATTACTTATAGTACACTGCTCACTTATATTATACCACGTTACACATCACTATACTCACATCACATTACTCCCTCACGTTACACTGCTCACTTACATCACATTACTCCCTTATATTACACTGCTCACTTACATCACATTACTCCCTTATATTACACTGCTCACATCACATTACTCCCTTACATCACATTACTTATAGTACACTGCTCACTTATATTATACCACGTTACACATCACTATACTCACATCACATTACTCCCTCACGTTACACTGCTCACGTACATCACATTACTCCCTCACGTTACACTGCTCACGTACATCACATTACTCCCTCACGTTACACTGCTCACGTACATCACATTACTCCCTCACGTTACACTGCTCACGTACATCACATTACTCCCTCACGTTACACTGCTCACGTACATCACATTACTCCCTCACGTTACACTGCTCACGTACATCACATTACTCCCTCACGTTACACTGCTCACGTACATCACATTACTCCCTCACGTTACACTGCTCACGTACATCACATTACTCCCTCACGTTACACTGCTCACGTACATCACATTACTCCCTCACGTTACACTGCTCACGTACATCACATTACTCCCTCACGTTACACTGCTCACGTACATCACATTACTCCCTCACGTTACACTGCTCACGTACATCACATTACTCCCTCACGTTACACTGCTCACGTACATCACATTACTCCCTCACGTTACACTGCTCACGTACATCACATTACTCCCTCACGTTACACTGCTCACGTACATCACATTACTCCCTCACGTTACACTGCTCACGTACATCACATTACTCCCTCACGTTACACTGCTCACGTACATCACATTACTCCCTCACGTTACACTGCTCACGTACATCACATTACTCCCTCACGTTACACTGCTCACGTACATCACATTACTCCCTCACGTTACACTGCTCACGTACATCACATTACTCCCTCACGTTACACTGCTCACGTACATCACATTACTCCCTCACGTTACACTGCTCACGTACATCACATTACTCCCTCACGTTACACTGCTCACGTACATCACATTACTCCCTCACGTTACACTGCTCACGTACATCACATTACTCCCTCACGTTACACTGCTCACGTACATCACATTACTCCCTCACGTTACACTGCTCACGTACATCACATTACTCCCTCACGTTACACTGCTCACGTACATCACATTACTCCCTCACGTTACACTGCTCACGTACATCACATTACTCCCTCACGTTACACTGCTCACGTACATCACATTACTCCCTCACGTTACACTGCTCACGTACATCACATTACTCCCTCACGTTACACTGCTCACGTACATCACATTACTCCCTCACGTTACACTGCTCACGTACATCACATTACTCCCTCACGTTACACTGCTCACGTACATCACATTACTCCCTCACGTTACACTGCTCACGTACATCACATTACTCCCTCACGTTACACTGCTCACGTACATCACATTACTCCCTCACGTTACACTGCTCACGTACATCACATTACTCCCTCACGTTACACTGCTCACGTACATCACATTACTCCCTCACGTTACACTGCTCACGTACATCACATTACTCCCTCACGTTACACTGCTCACGTACATCACATTACTCCCTCACGTTACACTGCTCACGTACATCACATTACTCCCTCACGTTACACTGCTCACGTACATCACATTACTCCCTCACGTTACACTGCTCACGTACATCACATTACTCCCTCACGTTACACTGCTCACGTACATCACATTACTCCCTCACGTTACACTGCTCACGTACATCACATTACTCCCTCACGTTACACTGCTCACGTACATCACATTACTCCCTCACGTTACACTGCTCACGTACATCACATTACTCCCTCACGTTACACTGCTCACGTACATCACATTACTCCCTCACGTTACACTGCTCACGTACATCACATTACTCCCTCACGTTACACTGCTCACGTACATCACATTACTCCCTCACGTTACACTGCTCACGTACATCACATTACTCCCTCACGTTACACTGCTCACGTACATCACATTACTCCCTCACGTTACACTGCTCACGTACATCACATTACTCCCTCACGTTACACTGCTCACGTACATCACATTACTCCCTCACGTTACACTGCTCACGTACATCACATTACTCCCTCACGTTACACTGCTCACGTACATCACATTACTCCCTCACGTTACACTGCTCACGTACATCACATTACTCCCTCACGTTACACTGCTCACGTACATCACATTACTCCCTCACGTTACACTGCTCACGTACATCACATTACTCCCTTACGTTACACTGCTCACATACATCACATTACTCCCTTACATTACACTGCTCACGTACATCACATTACTCCCTTATATTACACTGCTCACTTACACTCACCTAAAGGATTATTAGGAACACCATACTAATACTGTGTTTGACCCCCTTTCGCCTTCAGAACTGCCTTAATTCTACGTGGCGTTGATTCAACAAGGTGCTGAAAGCATTCTTTAGAAATGTTGGCCCATATTGATAGGATAGCATCTTGCAGTTGATGGAGATTTGTGGGATGCACATCCAGGGCACGAAGCTCCCGTTCCACCACATCCCAAAGATGCTCTATTGGGTTGAGATCTGGTGACTGTGGGGGCCATTTTAGTACAGTGAACTCATTGTCATGTTCAAGAAACCAATTTGAAATGATTCGAGCTTTGTGACATGGTGCATTATCCTGCTGGAAGTAGCCATCAGAGGATGGGTACATGGTGGTCATAAAGGGATGGACATGGTCAGAAACAATGCTCAGGTAGGCCGTGGCATTTAAATGATGCCCAATTGGCACTAAGGGGCCTAAAGTGTGCCAAGAAAACATCCCCCACACCATTACACCACCACCACCAGCCTGCACAGTGGTAACAAGGCATGATGGATCCATGTTCTCATTCTGTTTACGCCAAATTCTGACTCTACCATCTGAATGTCTCAACAGAAATCGAGACTTATCAGACCAGGCAACATTTTTCCAGTCTTCAACTGTCCAATTTTGGTGAGCTCGTGCAAATTGTAGCCTCTTTTTCCTATTTGTAGTGGAGATGAGTGGTACCCGGTGGGGTCTTCTGCTGTTGTAGCCCATCCGCCTCAAGGTTGTGCGTGTTGTGGCTTCACAAATGCTTTGCTGCATACCTCGGTTGTAACGAGTGGTTATTTCAGTCAAAGTTGCTCTTCTATCAGCTTGAATCAGTCGGCCCATTCTCCTCTGACCTCTAGCATCAACAAGGCATTTTCGCCCACAGGACTGCCGCATACTGGATGTTTTTCCCTTTTCACACCATTCTTTGTAAACTCTAGAAATGGTTGTGCGTGAAAATCCCAGTAACTGAGCAGTGTGAAACTGTGAAATACTCAGACCGGCCCGTCTGGCACCAACAACCATGCCACGCTCAAAATTGCTTAAATCACCTTTCTTTCCCATTCTGACATTCAGTTTGGAGTTCAGGAGATTGTCTTGACCAGGACCACACCCCTAAATGCATTGAAGCAACTGCCATGTGATTGGTTGATTAGATAATTGCATTAATGAGAAATTGAACAGGTGTTCCTAATAATCCTTTAGGTGAGTGTATATTATACCACGTTACACATCACTATACTCACATCACATTACTCCCATATATTACACTGCTCACTTACATCACATTATTTACATCACATTACTCCCTTATAATACACTGCTCACTTACATCACATTACTCCCTTACATTACACTGCTCACTTACATCACATTACTCCCTTACATTACACTGCTCACTTACATCACATTACTCCCTTACATTACACTGCTCACTTACATCACATTACTCCCTTACATTACACTGCTCACTTACATCACATTACTCCCTTACATTACACTGCTCACTTACATCACATTACTCCCTTACATTACACTGCTCACTTACATCACATTACTCCCTTACATTACACTGCTCACTTACATCACATTACTCCCTTACATTACACTGCTCACTTACATCACATTACTCCCTTACATTACACTGCTCACTTACATCACATTACTCCCTTACATTACACTGCTCACTTACATCACATTACTCCCTTACATTACACTGCTCACTTACATCACATTACTCCCTTACATTACACTGCTCACTTACATCACATTACTCCCTTACATTACACTGCTCACTTACATCACATTACTCCCTTACATTACACTGCTCACTTACATCACATTACTCCCTTACATTACACTGCTCACTTACATCACATTACTCCCTTACATTACACTGCTCACTTACATCACATTACTCCCTTACATTACACTGCTCACTTACATCACATTACTCCCTTACATTACACTGCTCACTTACATCACATTACTCCCTTACATTACACTGCTCACTTACATCACATTACTCCCTTACATTACACTGCTCACTTACATCACATTACTCCCTTACATTACACTGCTCACTTACATCACATTACTCCCTTACATTACACTGCTCACTTACATCACATTACTCCCTTACATTACACTGCTCACTTACATCACATTACTCCCTTACATTACACTGCTCACTTACATCACATTACTCCCTTACATTACACTGCTCACTTACATCACATTACTCCCTTACATTACACTGCTCACTTACATCACATTACTCCCTTACATTACACTGCTCACTTACATCACATTACTCCCTTACATTACACTGCTCACTTACATCACATTACTCCCTTACATTACACTGCTCACTTACATCACATTACTCCCTTACATTACACTGCTCACTTACATCACATTACTCCCTTACATTACACTGCTCACTTACATCACATTACTCCCTTACATTACACTGCTCACTTACATCACATTACTCCCTTACATTACACTGCTCACTTACATCACATTACTCCCTTACATTACACTGCTCACTTACATCACATTACTCCCTTACATTACACTGCTCACTTACATCACATTACTCCCTTACATTACACTGCTCACTTACATCACATTACTCCCTTACATTACACTGCTCACTTACATCACATTACTCCCTTACATTACACTGCTCACTTACATCACATTACTCCCTTACATTACACTGCTCACTTACATCACATTACTCCCTTACATTACACTGCTCACTTACATCACATTACTCCCTTACATTACACTGCTCACTTACATCACATTACTCCCTTACATTACACTGCTCACTTACATCACATTACTCCCTTACATTACACTGCTCACTTACATCACATTACTCCCTTACATTACACTGCTCACTTACATCACATTACTCCCTTACATTACACTGCTCACTTACATCACATTACTCCCTTACATTACACTGCTCACTTACATCACATTACTCCCTTACATTACACTGCTCACTTACATCACATTACTCCCTTACATTACACTGCTCACTTACATCACATTACTCCCTTACATTACACTGCTCACTTACATCACATTACTCCCTTACATTACACTGCTCACTTACATCACATTACTCCCTTACATTACACTGCTCACTTACATCACATTACTCCCTTACATTACACTGCTCACTTACATCACATTACTCCCTTACATTACACTGCTCACTTACATCACATTACTCCCTTACATTACACTGCTCACTTACATCACATTACTCCCTTACATTACACTGCTCACTTACATCACATTACTCCCTTACATTACACTGCTCACTTACATCACATTACTCCCTTACATTACACTGCTCACTTACATCACATTACTCCCTTACATTACACTGCTCACTTACATCACATTACTCCCTTACATTACACTGCTCACTTACATCACATTACTCCCTTACATTACACTGCTCACTTACATCACATTACTCCCTTACATTACACTGCTCACTTACATCACATTACTCCCTTACATTACACTGCTCACTTACATCACATTACTCCCTTACATTACACTGCTCACTTACATCACATTACTCCCTTACATTACACTGCTCACTTACATCACATTACTCCCTTACATTACACTGCTCACTTACATCACATTACTCCCTTACATTACACTGCTCACTTACATCACATTACTCCCTTACATTACACTGCTCACTTACATCACATTACTCCCTTACATTACACTGCTCACTTACATCACATTACTCCCTTACATTACACTGCTCACTTACATCACATTACTCCCTTACATTACACTGCTCACTTACATCACATTACTCCCTTACATTACACTGCTCACTTACATCACATTACTCCCTTACATTACACTGCTCACTTACATCACATTACTCCCTTACATTACACTGCTCACTTACATCACATTACTCCCTTACATTACACTGCTCACTTACATCACATTACTCCCTTACATTACACTGCTCACTTACATCACATTACTCCCTTACATTACACTGCTCACTTACATCACATTACTCCCTTACATTACACTGCTCACTTACATCACATTACTCCCTTACATTACACTGCTCACTTACATCACATTACTCCCTTACATTACACTGCTCACTTACATCACATTACTCCCTTACATTACACTGCTCACTTACATCACATTACTCCCTTACATTACACTGCTCACTTACATCACATTACTCCCTTACATTACACTGCTCACTTACATCACATTACTCCCTTACATTACACTGCTCACTTACATCACATTACTCCCTTACATTACACTGCTCACTTACATCACATTACTCCCTTACATTACACTGCTCACTTACATCACATTACTCCCTTACATTACACTGCTCACTTACATCACATTACTCCCTTACATTACACTGCTCACTTACATCACATTACTCCCTTACATTACACTGCTCACTTACATCACATTACTCCCTTACATTACACTGCTCACTTACATCACATTACTCCCTTACATTACACTGCTCACTTACATCACATTACTCCCTTACATTACACTGCTCACTTACATCACATTACTCCCTTACATTACACTGCTCACTTACATCACATTACTCCCTTACATTACACTGCTCACTTACATCACATTACTCCCTTACATTACACTGCTCACTTACATCACATTACTCCCTTACATTACACTGCTCACTTACATCACATTACTCCCTTACATTACACTGCTCACTTACATCACATTACTCCCTTACATTACACTGCTCACTTACATCACATTACTCCCTTACATTACACTGCTCACTTACATCACATTACTCCCTTACATTACACTGCTCACTTACATCACATTACTCCCTTACATTACACTGCTCACTTACATCACATTACTCCCTTACATTACACTGCTCACTTACATCACATTACTCCCTTACATTACACTGCTCACTTACATCACATTACTCCCTTACATTACACTGCTCACTTACATCACATTACTCCCTTACATTACACTGCTCACTTACATCACATTACTCCCTTATATTACACTGCTCTTACATCACATTACTCCCTTACATTACACTGCTCACTTACATCACATTACTCACATCACATTACTTCTTTTACATCACATTACTCACTTATAGTACACTGCTCACTTACATCATATTGCTCACTTACATCATATTACTCACTTATATCACACTTCTCACTTGTTGCATCCAGAGCCGTAAGGGTTTGTTTGTTTTTCCCAAGGTGTGCTCTGTCTTTTCTCTCTCAGCAGGAGAAGTGATTGCCACCTGACTTCAATAATAAATGCACTGTTGTGATTGGATGATAGAATGGAAAGGAGAATATTTAAACTGCAACCATCATCAGAGCTATGTTGATGGTGGCTTGACTATGTGTTACAGCTTTGAGGTCTCATCTTCAACCCCAGACTTGATGTGTTCAAGCAAGTAGTTGGTGGTGTATCTTTACCACAATTGTGTTTAACTTGAAGTATAGTTTCTTTCCTTTGTCTTATGATTAAGACTTAAAAGGGAGAAGTGAGTGTTGACTTCTATGATTATTTTTGATTCATCTGTTCCGTTTCTAGTTTACTTGATGTTTACTAGTTTAATATTTTATTTCTTTATTGTGGGGTTAGTAGGGAGGTGGGTGTCATTTTATTTTAAATTGGACTTTTTCCCTGTTTATGTTAGCTAGGGAGTTGGCTTATTTTGCTGTTGTTTTAGTTTAGGTAGTTTGGTTAATGTTGTTGTGAAACAGTTCTGGGGCTGGAGACAGGGTGGCTACATGCTGTTGCACACTCATTTGCCACCATTCATTTTGCTGTTGCATTCCTCCCCTAGAAAAATCAGTTAATCGTAACACTTATTTTACACTGCTCACTTATATTATACCACATTACACATCACATTACTCCCTTATATTACACTGCTCACTTATATTATACCACGTTACACATCACATTACTCACATCACATTACTACCTTATATTACACTGCTCACTTACATCACATTACTCCCTTATAATACACTGCTCACATCACTTATTACACTTGCTCACGTACATCACATTACTCCCTTATATTACACTGCTCACGTACATCACATTACTCCCTTATATTACACTGCTCACGTACATCACATTACTCCCTTATAATACACTGCTCACGTACATCACATTACTCCCTTATAATACACTGCTCACGTACATCACATTACTCCCTTATATTACACTGCTCACTTACATCACATTACTCCCTTATATTACACTGCTCACTTACATCACATTACTCCCTTATATTACACTGCTCACGTACATCACATTACTCCCTTATAATACACTGCTCACGTACATCACATTACTCCCTTATAATACACTGCTCACGTACATCACATTACTCCCTTATATTACACTGCTCACTTACATCACATTACTCCCTTATATTACACTGCTCACGTACATCACATTACTCCCTTATAATACACTGCTCACGTACTTCACATTACTCCCTTATATTACACTGCTCACTTACATCACATCTACTCCCTTATAATACACTGCTCACATCACATTACTCGCTTATATTACACTGCTCTTACATCACATTACTCCCTTATATTACACTGATAGCCTCTTTTTCTTTTGTGAAATATGTGGTTATTTGAGTTATTGTTGTGAAACAGGGTTGGAGACAGGGTGGTTACATTACAACTTACTAATTTTGACTAATTAACTTACTAAAAGTCTTTGATGTACCTTTAAAGACTGTGGCAGTTTTCAAGTGCTCCTCAAACACCTCTTCTAGTGACGCTACTAAGTTGACCAGTCCATGAAAAATGCCAGCGTAGCTTGAGCCTCTCAAGGTTAATTCGAACTGCCCACAAAACGTCACACAGTCGATAAGACGGCCAAGAATGTGGCGGTTCTTACTAATCTCATCATTGTGACGCCGTACAGCTATCCGGTATCTGTCGTCCAACCTGTGTGGCAATGTTGACCCTCCTGAAAGCCTTTTCTTGTTGTTCAAATTAAAAAAAAAATTCAAATATTATTGGATGTCACTTCAGTTTAAAGATTATTAATAGAAGTATGTTTGTTCCCACCAATCGCTGCACAAGTTAAGGTTACGTATGATGACGAAAGCACGTTAGTGCTGGCCCTCCCGGAACTCATGGAGATTGCATTGCAATGCCTGCAGTCTGAAAAAAAAATCTTTGTATGGAAGTCTATGTGAACACTTTGAAATTGCCCAAAAAGGGGCCGTGCTCCACAGAACGTGACTTAACGCTGATTAGACTATATATCCAGCGGCAAAACAAACTGGAACATTGTCTAGTCTAGAACAGTGACAGCTAGTGTAACACAAAAAAATCCCTCCCTTTTGCACTCTATTGCCCAAATGAAGGTGCCCCTGCACCTGACCACTGCAGATTAATTTTGCCATTGACTGTTGCCATAGAAACATGTAATTCTGAGTCTGAGTTCATGAACAGCCCGAGGAGAACGTCACTGGTTGTCATCTCAAAATTACGGTAATTACAACAAGGTGTGACCGCAGTAATTGTTACAGCAGTTAAGAAATGGTTGTAATTCAAGCAAAAATGTTGCTGCATGTAAGAAAAAAATCAGAAATCAGATTTGAATTTACTTTATTAAAGGAGGGGAATGTTAAACACTTACATTTATTTTTCACTCCATTTACACAGAACTATCAAATATTAAACTTTTACATGTGTGTTAAATAAGGCACAAGTCAACATGAAACAAAACATCCTGTACAAACGTTCATGTGACGCAAGAAAACATTTTTCTGTAACTCATGACATTCAATATTTACATTCATATTTTACAAGGACATAATTCAGCGGTTCTCAGAGCGATTAAAAGACTGGACGGTAAACCTGGTGCTGCATTTGTCTTCTGGAGAATATGATGAAAATGTTTAATTTTGTTGTCATAAAAAGCCTTCATGAATGTTTAAAGATTGAGTCACAGATTGAGTCCCATGAAGTGTGTTTATGGTATCATTGTGTTGGATTGTCAGTGAGTTTATCTGAAGTATTGTCCACTCGTCTCTGTCCGGCGGACGGCTGTGGGAGCTTTCACAGAAAGCAGGATAAATCCGCTCGTCCAGCGTCTCCTCAGACTCTCAGGACGGACGCGAGTGTCACAGTTTAATGTCTTGAGACTCGGACATCTTGGCGAGCGTCTTCTTCACCCGCAGGGCGGTCAGACGAGAGGCCGGATTGTGAGCCCAACACTCGGTCATCAGTTTACCCATCTGCCTCAGACACTGGACACACACACACACACAGAGAGAGAGAGAGAGAGAGAAGGCAAGATTAGTGATACAGTGCTTTATACAACAAAATTGTTTTGAAATTTGAAATTATTGATGTAGACAATAAGTGTACTTTCAAACTTAAATAGTCATCATGAAGGGCTGTGTTTTTATTTTAGAGTTTCGTAGCTGGAAATGGTTGGTGATTGATTCCAGCAATGTTGTATGAAAGTCACCATGAAATGAAAATTGACAGTTACATTTTTTGAATATTGCAGTGTTTTTTTTTTTTTTTTAAATGTTATCAAATTTATCTGTGCACATCATTTTGTTAAAACTAAAACCAAACCAAAAACAGGATAGGTTGAGTAAATATGATACAAATTAAAAAGCACATCTGACACATAAATAAAAAAATAGGGGGGGAAAACACTAATTTGGAATAGGTTTAATAAGGAGTTTAACCTCTTAACTTGCGCCCCTATTTTTGAGAATTTTCTGAAAACAACATACCCAAATAAAAATGTCTGCAGCTCTTAAACCCTATGGTCTATATTCATAAATCTGGTCTTATTTTAAACTAGACACTTGAAATTTTGTACCCAAGAGTCATAATAACTCAAAGTAGTATAGGAACAGAGTAAAACAAGGTAAAATATACATGTAAGTGACGCGTTTTTAATGGAAATTCACTTAGGGAAAAATGGATGACACTTTAATGTTAAAGGCCTGAAAATAACCTAAATATAAAACTGAATGTCTGATCATGTTTTGATTTAAATTTGAGGATGATACTCTCAAAAATGTAGCTTCTGTAAGCTTTTATGTCAAGAAAAGTCTAGGCATCCTTTCAAAAAGGCCATTTATTTCAGAAGATTTGTAATTGTAAAGAGTATTTTTCATTCAAATAAATCTGCAATAAACAGCTAATTATAATGGATATACAGTTACTGAAAAACTAAAGCAACTATTTACAGAATTTACAAAGTGTAAAAAACTCATTTAGTTGATAAGAACTGTCTGTCATACAGTCTGCGAGCTGCGCTAAGGTGTGTGTGTAAACTGGCAGACGCACGCGGGAGTCAATGGAAAACGTCAGCACATAAAATTGCGCAAGATGACGCCTTTTGATTGGTTACTACATCCATCCATCAAAACCTGGCTTTATCCAACGAAAACCATGGGTGCTATGATTGACACCTCGCCAAGCCTGTAATGCTCTTCCTGGATATATTGAGTCACCCAAACGCCTGTGATTGAAGGAGAGAGGCAAGGGAGGGCTCAACTTGAGTGCAAGAGTCCAAAGTACAGGCGAGAATGATGGAATACGGATTAGAATCGATATTTCATTGAAAATGGACATAATTGATTACGCTAACTCAAAACGGTCATGCAAACAAAGGATGTTTTTTGGGTTTTTTTCCCTATTTTTTCGTTGTTTTGGATTAAAAAGTGGGATGCATTTTGAAGAGTGGACCCTTACATTGAAATGTATGCTGGTGTTTCTTGGCTTCGTCCGATCTGATCTGCACGATAGGAGATGAAAGATGAGTACTGCGTTTATTTTGTTCATGTTTACATGGCCGGTCCTTAAGCATTTAATTTAACCCTTTCCTCTCTGGTGTATTTATTGCAAAAACAAGCTCAGAACATGAATCTTGAGTGTTTTAGCTTTCAAATGATGCATAGTTTGTGATAGTTGATTGAATATTTTTTATTAAATAAAAGTACAAACACACCCACCCCCGTTCACCCCCCCCTGCCCACACACCGGTGCGGGCTAAGAGTAAGGTAAGAGTAGTCATTAAAGTGCAGTCCAGTTGACATTAGTATGTATTGATCTCTGTTAATCAGCTGTGAATTAGTCAGGGGGAAGTACTAAAGCAGCAGTCATTACTGGAGTGGAAGCGGCAGCCCTTGGATGAAGTTCAAGTCGGGTGAAGTCCAAGTCGGGAGAAGGTCAAGTCGGGTAAAGTCCAAATCGGGTAAAGTCTAAGTTGGGTGAAGTCCAAGTCAGGTGAAGTCCAAGTCGGATGAAGTCCAGGTCGGGAGTAGTCCAAGTCAGGTGAAGTCCAAGTTGGGTGCAGTCAAAGCTGGTCCAAGTCAGGTGAAGTCCAAGTCAGGAGTAGTCCAAGTCAGGTAAAGTCCAAGTTGGGTGAAGTCCAAGCCGGTCCAAGTCAGGAGTAGTCCTGTGTTGCTCTTAGAAATCAAAATTGTATTTTTTGTGTATTATTTTATCATTTTATTTGTATATATTGTGAATTATTCCCCTTATATATTGTCAATTATACATCTGATATCGCAGAAGTGCGCATGTTCTAGAACGTTCAGAAAGGAGAGAGAGACGAAGTTGACGCAGCACAGCTCATGTATGCGATCTTTTAACAGTTTATCCTCGGAAAACATTTGTCTAAGTAATTTACGAATTTAATCAAGTTATGGATCTTTGATTGTAACAAGAGATTTAACTGCCTTTAATGTTAAAACGTTGTACACTGTGATTGAAGAGAACAGTTGCAAATAAGAGCAAACAATTGACTGTGATTGAACAGCATTACTGCATTCATGTTTTCCTGTAATGTTTATTTACATACAGTGGGGAGAACAAGTATTTGATACACTGCCGATGTTGCAGGTTTGCCCACTTACAAAGCATGTAGAAGTCTGTAATTTTTATCATAGGTACTCTTCAACTGTGAGTGACGGAATCTAAAACAAAAATCCAGAAAATCACATACGTATGATTTAAGTAATTAATTTGCATTTTATTGCATGACATAAGTACAAACCCGATTCCAAAAAAGTTGGGACACTGTACAAATTGTGAATAAAAACAGAATGCAATGATGTGGAAGTTTCAAATTTCAATATTTTATTCAGAATACAACATAGATGACATATCAAATGTTTAAACTGAGAAAATGTATCATTTTAAGGGAAAAATAAGTTGATTTTAAATTTCATGGCATCAACACATCTCAAAAAAGTTGGGACAAGGCCATGTTTACCACTGTGTGGCATCCCCTCTTCTTTTTATAACAGTCTGCAAACGTCTGGGGACTGAGGAGACAAGTTGCTCAAGTTTAGGAATAGGAATGTTGTCCCATTCTTGTCTAATACAGGCTTCTAGTTGCTCAACTGTCTTAGGTCTTCTGTCGCATCTTCCTCTTTATGATGCACCAAATGTTTTCTATGGGTGAAAGATCTGGACTGCAGGCTGGCCATTTCAGTACCCGGATCCTTCTTCTACGCAGCCATGATGTTGTAATTCATGCAGTATGTGGTCTGGCATTGTCATGTTGGAAAATGCAAGGTCTTCCCTGAAAGAGATGACGTCTGGATGGGAGCATATGTTGTTCTAGAACTTGGATATACCTTTCAGCATTGATGGTGCCTTTCCAGATGTGTAAGCTGCCCATGCTACACGCACTCATGCAACCCCATACCATCAGAGATGCAGGCTTCTGAACTGAGCGCTGATAACAACTTGGGTTGTCCTTGTCCTCTTTAGTCCGGATGACATGGCGTCCCAGTTTTCCAAAAAGAACTTCAAATTTTGATTCGTCTGACCACAGAACAGTTTTCCACTTTGCCACAGTCCATTTTAAATGAGCCTTGGCCCAGAGAAAACGCCTGCGCTTCTGGATCATGTTTAGATATGGCTTCTTTTTTGACCTATAGAGTTTTAGCCGGCAACGGCGAATGGCACGGTGGATTGTGTTCACCGACAATGTTTTCTGGAAGTATTCCTGAGCCCATGTTGTGATTTCCATTACAGTAGCATTCCTGTATGTGATGCAGTGCCGTCTAAGGGCCCGAAGATCACGGGCATCCAGTATGGTTTTCCGGCCTTGACCCTTACGCACAGAGATTGTTCCAGATTCTCTGAATCTTTGGATGATATTATGCACTGTAGATGATGATAACTTCAAACTCTTTGCAATTTTTCTCTGAGAAACTCCTTTCTGATATTGCTCCACTATTTTTCACCACAGCATTGGGGGAATTGGTGATCCTCTGCCCATCTTGACTTCTGAGAGACACTGCCACTCTGAGAGGCTCTTTTTATACCTAATCATGTTGCCAATTGACCTAATAAGTTGCAAATTGGTCCTCCAGCTGTTCCTTATATGTACATTTAACTTTTCCGGCCTCTTATTGCTACCTGTCCCAACTTTTTTGGAATGTGTAGCTCTCATGAAATCCAAAATGAGCCAATCTTTGGAATGACATTTCAAAATGTCTCACTTTCAACATTTGATATGTTATCTATATTCTATTGTGAATAAAATATAAGTTTATGAGATTTGTAAATTATTGCATTCCTATTTTATTCACAATTTGTACAGTGTCCCAACTTTTTTGGAATCGAGTTTGTATTTGATACATCAGAAAAGGAGAACTTAATATTTGGTACAGAAACCTTTGTTTGCAATTACAGAGATCATACGTTTCCTGTAGTTCTTGACCAGGTTTGCACACACTGCAGCAGGGATTTTGGCCCACTCCTCCATACAGACCTTCTCCAGATCCTTCAGGTTTCGGGGCTGTCGCTGGGCAATACGGACTTTCAGCTCCCTCCAAAGATTTTCTATTGGGTTCAGGTCTGGAGACTGGCTAGGCCACTCCAGGACCTTGAGATGCTTCTTACGGAGCCACTCCTTAGTTGCCCTGGCTGTGTGTTTCGGGTCGTTGTCATGCTAGAAGACCCAGCCACGACCCATCTTCAATGCTCTTACTGAGGGAAGGAGGTTGTTGGCCAAGATCTCGCGATACATGGCCCCATCCATCCTCCCCTCAATACGGTGCAGTTGCCCTGTCCCCTTTGCAGAAAAGCATCCCCAAAGAATGATGTTTCCACCTCCATGCTTCACGGTTGGGATGGTGTTCTTGGGGTTGTACTCATCCTTCTTCTTCCTCCAAACACGGCGAGTGGAGTTTAGACCAAAAAGCTATATTTTTGTCTCATCAGACCACATGACCTTCTCCCATTCCTCCTCTGGATCATCCAGATGGTCATTGGCAAACTTCAGACGGGCCTGGACATGCGCTGGCTTGAGCAGGGGGACCTTGCGTGCACTGCAGGATTTTAATCCATGACGGCGTAGTGTGTTACTAATGGTTTTCTTTGAGACTGTGGTCCCAGCTCTCTTCAGGTCATTGACCAGGTCCTGCCGTGTAGTTCTGGGCTGATCCCTCACCTTCCTCATGATCGTTGATGCCCCATGGTGCCCCAGACCGAGGGAGATTGACCGTCATCTTGAACTTCTTCCATTTTCTAATAATTGCACCAACAGTTGTTGCCTTCTCACCAAGCTGCTTGCCTATTGTCCTGTAGCCCATCCCAGCCTTGTGCAGGTCTACAATTTTATCCCTGATGTCCTTACACAGCTCTCTGGTCTTGGCCATTGTGGAGAGGTTGGAGTCTGTTTGATTGAGTGTGTGGACAGGTGTCTTTTATACAGGTAACAAGTTCAAACAGGTGCAGTTAATACAGGTAATGAGTGGAGAACAGGAGGGCTTCTTAAAGAAAAACTAACAGGTCTGTGAGAGCCGGAATTCTTACTGGTTGGTAGGTGATCAAATACTTATGTCATGCAATAAAATGCAAATTAATTATTTAAAAATCATACAATGTGATTTTCTGGATTTTTGTTTTAGATTCCGTCACTCACAGCTGAAGTGTACCTACGATAAAAATTACAGACCTCTACATGCTTTGTAAGTAGGAAAACCTGCAAAATCGGCAGTGTATCAAATATTTGTTCTCCCCACTGTATTTTATTTTCTGTATTTGCAGTTTTACAGTAAAGAATAATCACCAAGAAAAGTACGCCTTGGGACTTTATTCTAAATGTTTGCTATCTGTCTAATGGTGCACAGTCACGTATTATGAGGCGGTATAGTAAAAAGTCAACATCACAGCGGGATAAGCTTAATAAGATCCCTGCATGAACAGCTCATGATACTGCGGTCTTCCAAGAGAGTTCCTTCTCCTGAAGATAAAGTGCAACTCACAATGGAGCAACAACAAGGAGCAAGCTATCAACCAACTGAGGAAGAGAAGCATATAAAGAAATTCACAGAGCCTCTTCAGCAGATGGAAACAAGATCTCGATCTTCCAGGTCATCATCAAAAAGGTCCAGGACAAGCTCAGCAGCTATGAGAGCCAGAGCAAAAGCAGTTGCAGCACGCACTCAAATTGCCTATGCAGAAAAAGAAGCAAATATGATAAAACAAAAAGTGGAACTTGAAGCAAGTATGTTGAAACAAAAAGCAGACTTGGATGCAAGTCTACACATCTTACAAGTTGAACGTGCAGCAGCAGTCGCTTCAGCTGAAGCAGCAGCATATGAGGAAGAAGAGGAAGAGCTTGAAAGTGGCAAATTTAATGTAAAACCAGTTCATGACATGCAGCCAGTCAATGTTGCTAAGCGTACCTGTGAGTATGTACAACAGCACTCAAGAGAATCTTTCACAGAACTCACATTCAATGATGAGCCATTAGAAACCAAAGTTAAGTCACCATTGCTTTCAGTTGCTGCTGGTGTTGATTATACCCTGCTGGCGCCACCTAGTGCAGATGTAGACAAACCACGTTTCACAAACCAAAAGACTGATTACGTAAAGAAAGAAACAGAAAATGAGAATGATGTGAAACGAACATCATTTTATCATTCTTCACAATATGTACCAGAGACACCAGTGACATCAGATCTAACTAAATATCTGATTAGATGTGAAATGATCAGCTCTGGTCTTCTGAAATTTGATGACTGCCCAGAGAACTATTGGGTATGGAAAGCTTCTTTCGTTAATTCAACTAGAGAACTGAATCTAACAGCCAGAGAGGAGTTGGATTTGATGGTAAAATGGCTAGGAAAAGACTCCTCTGAACAAGTGAAAAGAATAAGATCTGTGCATGTTCTTAATGCAACAGCAGCAATCAGTATGGCTTGGCAGAGCTTAGAGGAGTGCTATGGAGCACCTGAAGTGATTGAAAACGCACTTCTAAAGAAAACTGAGAATCTACCGAAACTGTCAAACAAAGACAACCACAAATTGAGAGAGTTAGGAGATATTATTCTTGAACTGGAGTGTGCAAAAGCTGATGGGTATCTTCCAGGCCTTGCTTATCCACGCTTATTGACACTCCACGTGGGGTTAATCCAATAGTGGAGAAATTGCCCACAAGCCTCCAAGACAAATGGATAGTTCAGGGGTCCAAATACAAGGAGGATCATCAGGTAGCATTCCCACCCTTTGCCTTTTTCTCACAGTTTGTGAGAAATCAAGCTAAAATAAGGAATGACCCCAGTTTCTCATTCTCCACCTCTAGTACTCAACTAACATCAAGCAGAGACGAACCTAACAAATTCAGTGGAAGGAGTTCTGTAATGGTACATCGAACAGAAGTGTCATCTCAGACATTAGACCTGCAGTCTAAACCGTCTCAGCCACGAATTGAAAGCCCTGATCGGCAATGTCCTATTCATCGCAAACCTCACCCTCTCAAAAATTGTAGAGCCTTTAGAGAGAAATCAATAGAGTTACTTCAAAATGCACAGAGATATGTGGTGAGTCCAGTCATGCAAGATCATGTTCTAAAATTTGTCTGGTGACAGTGTATCCTGCTGGCAAAAGAGAGAAAGCAGTCCGGGTTTATGCTGTCTTTGATGAACAAAGTAACAGATCTTTAGCCAAGACAGAGTTTTTCAATCTTTTCGAGATCGAAGCCAGCTTCTCCCCATACACTATTAAGACCTGTGCTGGGGTAAATCAGACTTCTGGACGGAGAGCCATCAACTTTATGGTAGAATCTATAGATGGACGAGCAAAACTCTCACTGCCAACCTTGATAGAGTGTGATATGCTGCCAGATGATAGAACAGAGATTCCTTCTCCAGATGTTGCTCAGCATTATCCGCACTTACGGCCAGTAGCAAATCAAATCCCTGCGGTTGATCCCGATGCTCCTATTCTCTTACTTTTAGGAAGAGACATTCTGAGGCTGCACAAAGTTAGAGAGCAAATAAATGGACCCAATGATGCTCCATATGCTCAGTGACTGGATCTCGGATAGGTGATAGTTGGGGAAGTATGCTTGGGAAAAGCGCACCGCCCTTCGAGTGTGAATGTCTACCAAACACATGTGCTCAGTAGCGGTCGCACATCATATCTCACTCCTTGTCCAAAACAGATTCAAGTGAAGGAATGTGTAGATGGAACACTAAAGCAACACTACATGTTACCAGATAACAATGGGAAATCAAGTTTAAGTATAACTACTGATAACTTAGGCTTTGCAGTGTTCCAAACAACGCAAGACGACGACAAACCTGGTCTTTCTGTCGAAGACAAAGCTTTTCTAGAAATCATGGACCGTGATGTCCTCCAGGATTCTGCAAATAGCTGGGTCACACCATTACCTTTTCGCTCTCCAAGGTCTCAATTGCCAAATAACAGAGATCAGGCAATGAAATGCCTCACATCACTGCGCAGAACGCTAGATAAAAAACCTGAGATGAAAGGTCAGTTAATTGAATTCATGAAAACCTTTTTGACAATGACCACGCAGAGCATGCCCCTCCCATAGATGAAGAAAAAGAGAGCTGGTACCTTCCCATGTCTGGTGTCTACCACCCGCAAAAACCTGATCAAATCAGGGTTGTGTTCGACTCGAGTGCAGAATTTGAAGGCATGTCACTTAACAAGGTATTACTCAGTGGACCTGATTTAAACAATACACTCCTGCAATACACATTGCAGTGACAGCAGATGTGCAGCAGATGTTTTACTGTTTTGTAGTATGTGAAGACCACAGAGATTATTTAAAGTTTTTGTGGTATGAAGACAACAACCTAGACAAAAGGGTAACTGAGTACAGGATGAAAGTCCATGTATTTGGAAACAGTCCTTCACCTGCCGTAGCAATTTACTGCATGCGACGAGCTGCTCTGCAGGGAGAAAACGAGCATGGCTCTGATGCAAAGCACTTTGTAGTGAGAAATGGACTGACTTCAGTCTCCACTTCTGAGGAAGCAGTCAATCTCTTCAAAAACACACAAAAGATGCTCGCAGAGTCAAATCTCATTATGGAAGCATTTCCCAAATAGGATCATGCCAAAGACTTGAAGGACTTAGACCTAGGAGTTGATGATTTGCCTGTCCAACACAGCCTGGGTCTCTCTTGGAACCTGGAGACTGATAGCTTTAACTTCCAAGTGAATCAAGAAGAGAAGCCATTTACAAGAAGGGGCATTTTATCCACAGTGAATAGCCTTTACGACCCACTTGGATTTCTGGGTCCTGTCGTAGTGCAAGGAAAAGCTCTACTCAGAGAACTTTCATCTGAACAGAGTGACTGGGATGCACCTCTTTCTAAAGTAAGACAAGAAGAGTGGAATGAATGGAGAAATTCTCTAATGACATTGGAACATTTGCAGATCAAGAGGCCGTATGTACCTGTTCTGCTATCTGCCACACAAAGAAAAGAACTGTGCTTCTTCTCAGATGTCTCCACAGTTGCAATAGGAGCAGTAGCTTACCTTAGGGTAATTGACGCTGATAACCAATGCCAAGTTGGGTTTGTCATAGGGAAAGCAAAGTTAGCCCCTCGTCCAGCTCACACCATGCCTCGCCTGGAATCGTGTGCGGCTGTGCTAGCAGTAGAAATGTATGAAATGATCAGGGATGAGATTGATGAGGAAATAGACTCAGTCAGGTTCTTCACGGATAGCAGGATAGTCTTAGGATATATCCATAATGCCACCAAGAGGTTCTATGTATACGTAGCAAATAGGGTAGCTCGGATAAGGAAATCGACACATCCTGAACAGTGATGTTATGTGAATACCAACAACAACCCAGCAGACCTTGCCACCAGAACTGTATCAGCAGAGCGTTTGCAGTACATGTGTTGGTTTTCTGGACCATAATTTCTACAACAGAGCAATGCCCAAGAATTGGCTGAGACCTTTGAATTGGTGGAACCTGATGCTGAAATTCGACCTGACATTTCAGTCCTGGCAACAAAGATTTCTGCAGCTCAGCTAAGCTCTCACAGATTTGAGAGATTCTCTAACTGGAAGACTCTTTGTAAATCAATAGCTCGACTAATCCATATTGCAGGATCCTTTGCAAGGTTCATTGCAAAGGTTGGCATTACTGCTACAAATCCTGTAGCACAAGTGAGTTGGCACAAGCCAAGAATACAATCATACGCTGTGTGCAACACGAAACATTTATGGAAGAGTTTGAGTGCCTTGAAAATGGAGCAGTCCTTCCAAAACTAAGCCTGGCGCACCAGGGATGGCATTTTACTGATAGAGCCATCAGAGCTGCTGGATTTTGGATAATAGGGAGCAAACGTCTCGTTTCCAACATCATTCACAACTGTGTTATCTGCCGCAAGTTAAGAGGAAGGTTGCAGACTCAAAAGATGGCAAGTTTGCCTGCAGACAGACTATCTACTGAACCACCCTTTACTAATGTGGGCATTGATGTGTTTGGCCCATGGAGTGTAGTCACACGTCGTACAAGAGGTGGAAGTGCAGATTCAAAGCGATGGGCAGTGATTGTTGTGTGCCTTTCTGTCAGAGCAGTGCATATCGAGCTGATTGAATCTATGTCTACGTCGAGTTTCATCAATGCATTGCGGCAATTTTTCTCCATCCGTGGAGAAAAAATACAAGCAAAAATACTTCGATCTGATAGAGGTACAAACTTTGTAGGTGCCTGCAAAGAGTTGAAAATCAATGTGAATGACACAGGATTCACATGGATATTCAATCCACCCCATGCTTCACACATGGGGGGATCTTGGGAGAGACTCATTGGAGTTGCTAGACGAATTCTGGATGGTATGCTGATTCAAAAGCCTACACGCCTCACACATGAGGTTTTATCAACTCTAATGGCGGAAGTTACGGCAATCATCAACGCAAGGCCTTTAATACCAGTGTCAACGGACCCAGACGCACCTGAAATACTCACTCCAACATTGTTGTTGACACAGAAACGGAATGCAGTTTCAGCTCCTGAGGGAGATTTTGACACAAGTGATCGCCATACAAAACAATGGAAACAAGTGCAGTGTCTCGCCGATACCTTTTGGAAAAGATGGCGAAGGGACTATTTGTCAACACTGCAGAATCGCAAGAAGTGGTTTGATGAGAAACCAAATGTAAAAATTGGTGATGTCGTGCTTTTGAAAGAAAGTC
This sequence comes from Coreius guichenoti, assembly GCA_039654105.1. Taxonomy (NCBI): domain Eukaryota; kingdom Metazoa; phylum Chordata; class Actinopteri; order Cypriniformes; family Gobionidae; genus Coreius; species Coreius guichenoti. Next base: position 33,968,945 of record CM077190.1, on the reverse strand, counting down.
AGACACCCAGGAATAACTGGCCTGTTGGACTTGTGAAAACCTTTCCAAGTGCAGACAAAAAGGTTTGTAAAGTAGAACTGAAAATTGTTGACCAAGGAACCATTAAATTCTTTCTGAGACCAATCTCAGAAACAGTTGTTCTCTTTTCTCAGGAATTGTAGAGACTTTCTGAAAGACTAGATGCAAGAATAAATAGTGGCATAATTTCATTATACCATGCGGGGGAGTGTGTTGTTCTTAGAAATCAAAATTGTATTTTTTGTGTATTATTTTACCATTTTATTTGTATATATTGTGAATTATTCCCCCCGGGACCTTTATTTTGAAATCGCGATCTGATATCGCAGAAGTGTGCATGTTCTAGAACGTTCAGAAAGGAGAGAGAGACGAAGTTGACGCAGCACAGCTCATGTATGCGATCTTTTAACAGTTTATCCTCGGAAAACATTTGACTAAGTAATTTACGAATTTAATCAAGTTATGGATCTTTGATTGTAACAAGCGATTTAACTGCCTTTAATGTTAAAACGTTGTACACTGTGATTGAAGAGAATAGTTGCAAATAAGAGCAAACAATTGACTGTGATTGAACAGCATTACTGCATTCATGTTTTCCTGTAATGTTTATTTACATATTTTATTTTCTGTATTTGCAGTTTTACAGTAAAGAATAATCACCAAGAAAAGTACACCTTAGGACTGTATTCTAAATGTTTGCTATCTGTCTAATGGTGCACAGTCACGTGCTATGAGGGCAGAATAAGTCCAAGTCAGGTAAAGTCCAAGTCGCAAGTAGTCCAAGTCGGATAAAGTCCAAGTTGGGTGAAGTCCAAGCCAAGAGCAAGGAGCCCTCACATTCTTTCTTGTTTTTCCAACACTCTGACCATGTGCCTTCACTTCATCTCTATTGCTCATCCTATCAGCTTCTCCATCAGACTATGGAAGTGCCAGTAAACCACCAACAAACTGACTTCATCTCTGCCTTTGCCAGTCCCTCAAAACTTCATGATTCTGGTTTTGACTGAAATGTCCACATTTTTGTCCACATTCCCTTTCCTCTGTTTTAGTTATTTTCCAGGACTCATAATAGTATGGGTTAAGAGTTTTTTTTAGCAACTTTTTAAAAGTCTAAACTATCAATCAGACGACAGAAGGCATGTAGGAGACTTGAGTGCGACAGGTTTATCTGCAAAGTTTTGATCAGAGGGTTAAGAAGGGAAACATTGTATGAAAGCATCTTTGTACCTCATCGCTGCTCCATCGGTTTGCAAACGAGGGTCTCTGTCTCTTGATACACACCACCTCCCTCATGTCCTCATAGGATGGGTCCGTCGGCACCAGATCGTGATACGGCAGCTGATATTCCTCCACAATCCCTGCAGGGCAACATCAACCAAACATCAATGATGATGAAGACTGAAAACACGTGTTGGAATAGCAACATTTCAGATGAAATCATCATAAACTTTCCTACTGAACATCTGTGTCATTGTGAATGATTCTTATTGATACATTATTCAAAGGAAACAAATGATTAAAACATCATAACTTGCTCCTCCTCTAAAATGACCTTCCATTTCTGCTGACCAATCACACCACAGCTTAACTCGATTCCATCCAATCAGATCCTGACAGATTAAATCGAGCAGCTGAGTATCTGTTTTCTCAGTGTGTGCTGAACTCACCGCCAGACACGCATCTCCTGGCCATCTCCCACAGGATCAGGCCGAAGCTGTACATGTCGGCCATGATGTAGGACTGGAAATGGCAGCGGTTCAAGCTCTCGTCCAGGACCTCTGGAGGCATGTAGCGTTTGGTGCCGACCCGAGTGTTGGGCGGGATGTCCACTTCATTAGTGTCACTGAGCACAAATCAACACCAGCCAGTTAAACGTGTGTGAAACATCATGACCAGTGGCATCAGATAAAACTGTGTTTGATATTTAACTACTGCTACACCATTGGTGACAATAATGAGGTTACACTTTGTTTTTAGTTGTTTTGTTTTTGCCATATGTAATTAATAATATTACAATATTTTTTAAATAAATAAATATTACATTATATATAAATGTAATATAAAAAAAAAATCACTAAATATATATATATATATATATATATATATATATATATATATATATATATATATATATATATATATATATATATATATATATATATATATATATAAGAAATATCAAAAAGATAAACATTACAGATTTATTTTCACAGCCTTCTTTGTTCATATTTACCAAGGGTGCCAACATGACTGTATATATATACTTTTAAATATGAATAGTTTTAAAAATTATTTAAAAGATTATTTTTATGTTATGGTTGACAACTGATAAGATTCATATAAAAATGTTTTAAAAAATGTTATATCTAAAAAAACAGTAAGTACAATTAAAAAGTTTAACTATATATATATATATATATATATATATATATATATATTAGATTACATTATTATATTATATTATATTATATTACATTACATTACATATATATGCACATAAATTATTCTATATATACAGTTGTGGTCAGAATTATTGGCACCCCTTGTAAATATGATCAAAGATGGCTGTAAAAATAAATCTGCATTGTTTTTGTTTTTTTGTTTTTTTTTTAATTCTGTAAAATATAATTTTTTATTATTAGGTTAAGGCTTGATAACTGATATGATGTTTTTTTTTTGTTATTGATATGATACATATAAATCTAACGTAAAAGTAAATAAAAACTCACATATGCATGTATTTGAGAAACCTACACATTTTTAATACTTTACTTTTAATTTTATCATTAAATAAAATCATGACATGTACATTATAACCTATACAGTGGCTGATATGATTTTTTTTTGTCTAAAAATAGTAATACAATCAAATGAAATAAATAATTTTTATGTTTTGGCTGATAACTGATATGATGGGTGATATAAATCTAGTAAAATACTCCAAGACATGTATTGTGTGTGGCACCTGATGAATTTGACGGCGAGCCCCAGGTCAGCGATGCAGCAGGTGCCGTTCTTCTTCACCAGGATGTTTTTGCTCTTCAGGTCCCGGTGAGCGATGGCCGGTTTGCCCTGCGTGCCGAAGATCTCCGTGTGCAGGTGGCAGAGGCCGGAGACGGCCGAGTACGCCAGACGCAGCAGCGCTTTGGTGTCCAGCGTGGTGGATTTGAGGTAGTCGTACAGCGAGCCGTTCTCATGATAGTCTGTGATCAGATACAGCTGCGTCCACGAGCCCGTGCCCTTTATATCTGCCGCGATGAAACCTGGCGGGAACACAGAAGACGGGTTCATACAGATCCAATCAAGTGGTCAACTGATATAGTAGCCTATATTTGCCATTTTTTTAATTATCAGCATCAGCCGATAAGTTTTTCTGTTTGGTCGATGTGACGAAAGCAGGACTTTTATTTTGACAGCGCTGAGAACGCAAGCGCCTGAGCATCTTCATTAGTTTACTTTCTGCATTTAACAGTTCTAATAAATTATTACACAGAGCTGTTAAACAAAGAAAGTATATATTTACATAAAATTGTCATATTTAGAAATAAATGGTTTTTTTCTCACCCTGATTTTAGCCTCTGATTTGAATGCTCTGTTGGAAGGGGCGTGTCTTCTGTGTGAACGCCCACTGCTGTGATTGGCTAACATCTTTGCTTATGAAATGAGTATTACATGTGGAAATCTCTCGAAAACCTTTACTATGTTTTTACAATTACAGCTGTCGAGATCTTCTACAGCTGCCGTTGATGATCTTTGGCAGAGGTGGTCTCGTTTTCAGAGCTTGGTTTCAAAGAGGAAGTTTTGAGTTCTGAAACTTACAGGATGTTTTTATGGTACAATGAGCTCTCACAAAAGTTTGCTTTCTCAATTCATGACCCCTTTAAACGAGTCTTTGAATCTAATAAACATTTAAATAGTGTGCTTTTCTTTCCTTTTTGTAATTGTTATATTTACATTTGCCTATATATAGACAGTGGACATGAAGCAGTGTTATTTTAGGATCAATGCTATTATAGTTTTTATTTTTATATTTTCCGTTTTCATTTTAACTTTTGTCAGTTTTTTTGACTATATGATTTTTTTTTTCATTTTATTTCATTATTAGTTATTTCAGTACATCAAGTTTAAAGGGGACATTAAAATCTGACTTTTTCCGTGTTTAAGTGCTATAATCGGGTCTCCGGTGCATCTACCAAACCAGAAAACGTGAAAAAGGACAACCCAGTAACTGTGTTGGTAAGCCTTTCTCTGCAAGCACGTGAAAAAACGAGCCGCTCAGATTTCACTCCCCTAGTGACGTAGGAAGGGGATCTTATAATATTACCGCCCCTTAATCTGCACGTTTCAACCATAGACCATAAAAAAAATATGGACAACGCGACTTCATTCTCTTCCGCTGAAGAAAAATGAAGCCGCCGGAGGTCCGAATATGATTCTTGGGACAGAGTCTGCGCAGTAGAGAGCAGGAAGTAAAGCTGCGATATCAAAAGCCCACCCACACTCTCGCAGATGCAGAACAAATCATTATGTCGGTGTGAAATAAACAGTTAATAAACAGAAATGTAGAAATTAAAGCTAAAGCTCCAATCTCCTCCTAAAAATCCCGAAAAAAGTCTGTTGGTGCCTCAGTGACAACTTCACTCAGAGAAGCTGTCAATCTCAGCTGTCAATCATGGCGTCACACCCCCCGTTTTTATAGCATCAAATAACTAACTAAAACCTAACTTATTACAAAATTATTTGAAGTGTAATTTGATTGTTTAGTTTGTCTCGCGTCCATTAGAATACACGGAGGGGCGGGGGTTATGACCTATACTGGGACCAACCACCTGGGGCGATCGAGACGCGCCGGCTTCAGTTTTTAACACGAGTGCGGCAGGCTTGGTTTCAACCCACAGGGCCGCCATTTTGTTTTCGTAAGCGACAACGTAATAAGACAATATATATATACACTATATATTTTTTTTATTTCAGCTAAAGTTTATTTTATTTAATGCAACAAAAGTATATTTGTTCCAAATGCTAATAAATAAAGCATTTAAAAATAAAAATAAAAATATTAACGGTACAATAAAACAAACAAGATTGTTTAGCCAGCGTGGTGGATTTGAGGTAGTCGTACAGCGAGCCGTATATATATATCAGCTTTATATCAGCCATCGGCCACCTTTCTCTGTAAGAGATCAGCATTGACCATAAAGGCTCAGTGTTGTCGAGCACTAATCTGATCTGATGGGTCGTACCCAGAATGTTCTCGTGTCTCATCAGGACGGTCTGGTAGATCTCAGTCTCTCTGAACCAGCTGGCCTCTTCTGTGGTGAAGAAGACCTTGACAGCGACGCGTTCGCCCCTCCAGCGGCCCATCCACACCTCGCCGTAACGGCCCTTCCCGATCTGCTTCACCATCTGGATCTGCTTGGCGATGGTTCGCTGCACCTGCGACCAGATCATGGGGTGAAACACGTTAACAGAAAAAGACTCCACAAAAGACTTGACATTAGTGACTGGTGACTTTTTCAAACGGTGAATCAACTGATTCACAAAATGATTCACTGATTCAAAGCGGCCAAAATACCACACGCTGGTCAGAACGGTACGAAAACTCACATCAAACATGCATGAAAACACCTTTTACAAACCAACTGCAAATATTTTCATTAGTCTGGTGAATGCAATTAACAAATTATCTAATAACATCATATACACACCGATCAGGCATAACATTATGACCGGTGAAGTGAATAACACTGATTATCTCTTCATCACGGCACCTGTTAGTGGGTGGGATATATTAGGCAGCAAGCTCTTGTGGGGTGTTCCCGGGCTGCAGTGGTCAGTATCTATCAAAAGTGCTCCAAGGAAGGAACAGTGGTGAACCGGCGACAGGGTCATGGGCGGCCAAGGCTCATTGATGCACGTGGGGAGCGAAGGCTGGCCCGTGTGATCCGATCAAACAGACGAGCTACTGGAGCTCAAATTGCTCAAGAAGTTAATGCTGGTTCTCATAGAAAGGTTTCAGAATACACAGTGCATCACAGTTTGTTGCGTATGGGGCTGCATAGCCGCAGACCAGTCAGGGTGCCCATGCTGACCCCTGTCCACCGCCGAAAGCACCAACAGTGGGCATGTGAGCATCAGAACTGGACCACGGAGCAATGGAAGAAGGTGGCCTGGTCTGATGAATCATGTTTTCTTTTACATCACGTGGATGGCCGGGTGCGTGTGCGTGGCTTACCTGGGGAACACATGGCACCAGGATGCACTATGGGAAGAAGGCAAGCCGGCGGTGGCAGTGTGATGCTTTGGGCAATGTTCTGCTGGGAAACCTTGAGTCCTGCCATCCATGTGGATGTTACTTTGACACGTACCACCTACCTAAGCATTGTTGCAGACCATGTACACCCTTTCATGGAAACGGTATTCCCTGGTGGCTGTGGCTCTTTCAGCAGGATAATGTGCCTGCCACAAAGCAAAAATGGTTCAGGAATGGTTTGAGGAGCACAACAACGAGTTTGAGGTGTTGACTTGGCCTCCAAATTCCCCAGATCTCAATCCAATCGAGCATCTATGGGATGTGCTGAACAAACAACTCCGATCCACCTCGCAGCTTACAGGACTTAAAGGATCTGCTGCTAACATCTTGGTGCCAGATACCACAGCACACCTTCAGGGGTCTAGTGGAGTCCATGCCTCGACGGGTCAGGGCTGTTTTGGCAGCAAAAGGGGGACCAACACAATATTAGGAAGGTGGTCATAATGTTATGCCTGATCTGTGTATGTGTATATATATATATATATATATATAACAGCAAATAAAATGCCACTGTTACAGAGACAGACATGTTTGAATCAAAATAATTATAATACACTGACAAACATAAATGTAACAGAAAACGCAGGTTTGTGTGGTAGAGGGTTAGTAGAGCTTGTCGTGCGAGTGTCTGACCAGCAGAGGGAGTCCTGATCCACTGCCGGAGCTCTGAGACTGCTCAATCAGATCCTTCAGAGACTCTCCAGCGGGAATGAAGGTCTCATCCTGCTCCAGACCCATGCTGTAGCGCGCACGCGTCTCCTGCCGCTTGTTTCTGACACACACACACAGAGGACATCAAGTACAGTGTAATGAAGCCTCCTGAGAGTAATGATGATGATGATGATGATGATGTACCTGTAGTAGAAGAATATGATGATGAAGGCCAGTATGATACAGCAGACGGTCACTGAGATGAGCAGAGCCATGTAATGGATGCTGCTGTCCAGATCTGATGATACACAAAACACTTCAGTCACATGTGAGTGAGTTTACAAACATGGAGCAGCTTCATCTAATGCTGAAACCTTGACCACTAAATGTAAATGTGTGTCTTTACTAAGTGATCAGATGCACCATTTTCACAACAAAATCCTAACGACCTCATAGCAACCACCCTGAATTCCCTAACCAACCACACAACAATGCCCTGGCAACCACCCAAGCAATAAAGCAGTGTGTTTTTCACAGTCAAACTCGCAATATCTTGAGGAAATGTAAAAATCATGTTTCTCTTTCTGTCGTTCTGTTCTCAGGTCAGTGTGTGTTCAGAAGGGAAACTGAGTCGTAATCGATCGCCCTCTTCCTGCAACACTGCGCTCCAGTTTCTGACGGACGACACTGGTGAGACGCTGCTCGCTGGGACTCTAACCTTACACACACACACTCTCACACACTCTCACACATCTTTTTGAGCAATGTTGCCGAGCGATGGGCAACAAATTTCTATCTGGATACTTTAGATCGGTCGTGGGTCCTGTGTCTCACCTGGTTGCCCGTTGACAGCAACACTGCTTAAAAAGTTGCCCTGTGTATCATCACCTTAAGTGCCTAACCCGAACCCTGACCCTAAACCTGCCCTTACCTAATAATAACCTGATCCCTAAAACCAAGTCTTGACCCTCAAACAGGCCTTTAAAAGCTCTCAGAATGTGATGAACGGCCAAAAGCTCCTCACTTTACACGCTTTGTTCTCGCTCCGCTGTTCTAAAACTCAAACCGGGCCTCACTAAGATAGTTGTACAACTACACACACACATACACACGTCTTGTTCACTATCTTTGTGAGGCCTGGTTGTACAATTACACACACACACACACACACACACACACACACACGTCTGGTTCACTATCTTTGTGGGGACTCCCCATAGACGTAATGGTTTTTATACTGTACAAACTGTATATTCTCTCCCCTTACAGTCCCCATGAGTCTGTGTGCATTCAGGAGTCCCCACCGGGATAGAAAAACATGAACACACACACACTCTCTCTCACACTCACTCACACATACAGACACATACTCACACACACTCGCACATGCACAAGCACACACACTCGCACTCGCACTCACACACACACACACACTCGCACTCACGCACACTCTCACACACTCACACACACACTTGCACTCACACGTGCACACACACGTGCACACACACACTCTCACACGCACGCACGCACTCTCTCACACTCACTCACTCACACACACACACACACACTCACTCATATACACACTCACACACACACTCACTTACACTCACACACACACTTGAGGTGTCTCAAGTGTGTGTGTGATGGACAGATATATCAGGAAACTCAAGAGCTCCCGTGAGATGCCGTGTCCTTTTCATTAGAGCGTTAGGGAACACGCTCAATTCCAGCAGCCCCTGCAGCCCAAAAGCTGCGGTTTGTAACAGTTTAACCTGTCAAAAACCATCAGCCCAGTAACACCAGTGTGTGTGTGTGTGTGTGTGTGTGTGTGTGTGTGTGTGAGAGAGAGATGTGTTCTGATCATATAATATTCGCGTGCGATGCGTCTCATGTATTACTGTGTGATGCTCCTTACAAAAAACTGTAGCACTACCAGGATACAGTGATGCTATCAGACGGTCATATTACAGTACTTTAATAAACACATTCCATATTCTTCATCCGACTGTTTTCCACATGTTAGAATAATAGTAAAGTGATGAAAAATACATAGCAACCACCCTGATCTCCATAGCAACCCTTCTGCAATCTCCTAGCTCTGCAATAACTATCAGACAAGTATTAGTCTGGGAATGATGTTGTGTTTGAAATATTTGACAAATATGTTTTGCAAAGAATTCATATGCTTATGCGTGATTTATCATGTATTTTTCCCTCTCTCACCGGGTCTCTTGAGCGGAGGCAGCGTCGGGTGGAGATCCCGGTTACAGTAATCCTGATCTGTGCAGCATTCCAGGATCCTCCTCAGACGAGCGTTCCCAGTGTCCTGATGGGAAGAGCATGTGTGTTTAGAAGAACAGCAGACAGACAGACAGACAGACAGACAGACAGACAGACAGAGACAAAGACAGACAGACAGACAGACATATATAGACAGATAGACAGATACAGACAGACAGACAGATACAGACAGACAGACATACATACACCGATCAGGCATAACATTATGATTATAACATTATTAATATTGTGTTGTTCCCCCTTTTGCTGCCAAAACAGCCCTGACCCGTCGAGGCATGGACTCCACTAGACCCCTGAAGGTGTGCTGTGGTATCTGGCACCAAGATGTTAGCAGCAGATCCTTTAAGTCCTGTAAGTTGCGAGGTGGGGCCTCCATGGATCGGACTTGTTTGTGCATCCTGGTGCCATGTGTTCCCCAGGTAAGCGCCCGGCCAAGTGATGTAAAACGTGATTCATCAGACCAGGCCACCTTCTTCATTGTTCCGTGGTCCAGTTCTGATGCTCACATGCCCACTGTTGTCGCTTTCGGCGGTGGACAGGGGTCAGCATGGGCACCCTGACTGGTCTGCGGCTATGCAGCCCCATACGCAACAAACTGCGATGCACTGTGTATTCTGACACCTTTCTATCAGAACCAGCATTAACTTCTTGAGCAATTTGAGCTACAGTAGCTCGTCTGTTTGATCGGACCACACGGGCCAGCCTTCGCTCCCCACGTGCATCAATGAGCCTTGGCCGCCCATGACCCTGTCGCCGGTTCACCACTGTTCCTTCCTTGGAGCACTTTTGATAGATCCTGACCACTGCAGACCGGGAACACCCCACAAGAGCTGCAGTTTTGGAGATGCTCTGACCCAGTCGTCTAGCCATCACAATTTGGCCCTTGTCAAACTTGCTCAAATCCTTACGCTTGCCCATTTTTCCTGTTTCTAACACATCAATTTTGAGGACAAAATGTTCACTTGCTGCCTAATATATCCCACCCACTAACAGGTGCCGTGATGAAGAGATAATCAGTGTTATTCACTTCACCTGTCAGTGGTCATAATGTTATGCCTGATCGGTGTATATAGACAGACAGACAGACATATATAGACAGACAGACAGACACAGACAGACATATGGACAGATGCAGACAGACAGAGAGACAGATAGAGAGACAGACAGATACAGACAGACAGAGAGACAGACATATAGACAGATGCAGACAGACAGAGAGACAGATAGAGAGACAGACAGACAGACAGATACAGACAGACAGAGAGATACAGATGCAGACAGACAGAGAGACAGACAGACAGACACTCACCCTGCACTGAAACTCTGAGCCCACTGAACCCAGACAGCCAGACGTGAGCACTGGAGAGCCGCCCTCCTCTTCCTCCACCATAGTGAAGCAGTATCCATCAGTCCTGCATCATCATCATCATCATCATTGTACATACATATATAAAATGAATAGATACACAATAATAATAAATATGTATATACTACATTATTAACATAATAATAATACAAAATATTTGTTATATATAAAACAATAAAATTATAAATAAATAAATTGTATATACATATCATATAAAATAAATACATGCATAAACTATATATATATATATATATATATATATATATATATATATATATATATATATATATAAAATTTGTATATATATTTTTTATATAAAATAAATAGATAAATACTACTAAAAATAATAATATGTATATACATATGATCAAAATAAATAATTATAATATATGTAAAATGTAAAATAAAATGTAAATACTACTACTAATAAAAATAAATAAATAACTGGTCTATACATAATACATAAAATACATACATATTTATTTATTTATTCAATATATTATAATAATAATAATAATAATAATAATAATGTTTATGCTCAATTGTAAATTATTCTGTACTGTTTTTTTTTTCCATTTACAGTGCATGTTAATGTGCTCATATCCTGATATACACCTGAGGCTGACTGCTGTTACCGCGTCAAAGGCGTGTGTGTGTGTGCGTGTGTGTGTGTGTGTGTGCTGTACCTGCAGGTGTTGTTGGTGGAGTCTTCAGGACAGTGATGATAACAGTGACATAATAACATCCTCTCTGGAATCACAGGTGTTGCGCTGCCGCCCGCCGTCACCTTCCCAGAATTCCTCTGTAACATGTTGTCCAGCACGTTAGCTGCAGAGACACAGATTCACAATAAAATACTACACAATAAAAGAGCTTTCATGAAGATATTAAGAAACTGTGTGTGTTGTGAAAAGCACAAATAAACTTGACTATATTTTGGTGTAAATTCATCTATAGTTTTCTAACGTGTCTAATACTGATATAAATCTGTGGGTCGTTTAAATGATTCTGTGCAGATCATGTTTTTCTACAGTGTCCAAGAAAGATTATTGGAGTGCGTTTTACAATGGCAGTACCAGGAATTCAAAATGAAGCTGAAATTAAGTTGAAGCAGATTTCATGGGTTATACTTCATCGCTAATGATCAATTTCACTCTAATGTGCAAAACGGCTTAAAAGGCTTGATGAGCGACTCTTCAAATACACGAGAGCGGAGAGAGTGAAGATCCGTGTGTTTGTGTTAATGTTAGTGATTCACCATCATCAGTGTGTTTGTGTGAGTGTGTGTGTGTGTGTGTGTGAAGAACAGCTCGTACCGCTCTGATATCACAGCTGCCAAGAAGATAAAGCCACAGATGCTCTCGGCCTTGACAAGATTATCACAAATACCCACGAGTCTCTGAGACAGACTGATGTCGCCAGACGATCGTGACCAGAGACGCTTCATCACAAATCAGATTTCACTACAGGCGACCGACATTATCATACGCTGAAGATAAACACAGTGAACTATTTCCACTCAGAAACTGCTAGTAAATATCACAAATTATTAGAAAGAAATGGCAAGTAACACATCAAATTAAACATGAAATAGAAAGACTGAAATAGTATTTTCTTGTAATATGTACGCTAATAATCTTGTATAATAACACCAAATATCAAATAAAATCAGACTATATTGAGATACTATTATAGTTTACATTATTATTTGAATTGCATTTTATATTTTACATTTTCATTTTAATTTCAGTAAAAAAAAAAAAATTGTTTGTCAATTTTTTTAATATGCCTGTATAGTTTTTATTACTTTTTATTTTTTTTATTTCAGTTTCAGTTTTAGTCCATCAAGTTAAACTAAATGAAAATGAGAAGTATACATTTTTTATTTTATTTTATTATTAACTTTTTTTTCCCCAAGCAACAAAACCTATAATAACCCTGAATCAGGCATCGTATCATGATCTGCACAGAATCATGAATCATGTATCAGAATCAGTTTCATAAATACATAAACAACAGCAGAAACTAATATTATATCAGTATTAATACACATTAAAAATGATAGGGCACAACCTAACACTTTTGGACTTTCTCAGATTGTGTAAATCAAAATTTTTCCCCCCACATTAATTTCACACGTCCAGTACAATTTATGTACTTGTTTTCATTATTATAGTGTATGCTTTTATTCTTTATTCAGCCTGAAAGAATGGAAGTGAAATGTGACAACATGCCCCTTAGGTCACATGACCATATTACCTGATCTAATCAAAAAATATACAAGACAAACTAAAATATTTTGTCAATAAAATACAATTACTTTTTCATATAAAATAATGGCTTTAATAACTAAAATATAAACACATTTTGGGGTTTAACAATGAACATATAAATGAAGAAACAGATTTAGACATTCAGAAAAACACAAAACACACACAGATCATACAGGACAGAATACAATTAGATGAGCCAGAATGCTTTAAATATCTTAAAATAATAATTTCTGAACATTGAACATTGACTCTCAGCCTTTATTATTCAGCGGTTTCTCAATATAATTCATAATAGTTATATACTGTATGTGAATTGCATAGAATAGCATAGTTTTAATAGAGTAAGTCTTTGTTAAAGCGTCATAACCCAACCAAATCAGCTACAAGGTGAATCACAACACTACAAACTTTGATTTGAAGCAAAAAACTTTTTGAAAATCACACAAAAATACAAAGGTACTAGACTAGGAACTTAACGGCTTTAGTGAGGGAAAGAACTACAATCCCATGAAGCACTGCGAACAGCATAATCAAATTAAAAACGATGGAGAAATATAAAACTACTAATTTACAAACATTGAGTATATGTATAGAAACAATACATTTTAAGTTTAATGCAAAATATGCATTACGTCATTCGCAGGGCTTCACTGGAGTGGGCGGTTTGCTTTTTCCGACTCTCTGATTGATGGAATTTTCTGAACAGCATCATGGGTAATGTAGTTTTTCACCAGGAATTCTGCAGTTAAACATCGTAATTTTAAAAATAATTTAAAACAATGCCAGCTAACGGCTTCAACAGAAGCAAACGCTATCGATCAACAACCTCGTAGCTCACAGTAAGGGTTGAAATCAATTTCCATATGGACGATAATATAGTTACATTTTGAGACAATACAAACAATCAGGCAGATAAGATTTGCTTGTATTTATCGCTTTATGTGACTATGTATGTGAATAAAGTTGGACATACTTACAAATCTAACTTTATATAAAGAGCTGTGCGAGTTACAGTTACAATCTGCAACAATTTAAACAATAAAACAGTTGAGATCTGCTATACAGTATATATCCAACATTATATATATAGAGTTGTGTGATAATATAGTATACATCAGCTGATAAGCACATATATTTTCCACTGTTCTTGTTTTTGCAGTGTTTTCTCTATGAAGCCCAAATGTAAACACTTCAACAATACAAACATACTATCATTTATCATGCTGATATACAGCATGTAAACGTGAAAAACAGACAGTGTGTTCAATAATAATAACAGTGCTGGTGTCTTTTAAAGGCCATTTGTGATATAAACACAGCAGAATCAATCACACGCTTTATTCCTCCACCTTCAGCTTCACCTAAGGCCACGATATACTCACGGCAAAAATCTTTTACGTTCTTCACTTAGGGGTAAAAAGAAGTTAAAAACACGTGAGCAGCGATACACTGTTAGTGACTAAATCTAAATCCGACGCCGTCCACACTGCTGAGAGCGAAGTTTAGATGAATATGTGCTGCGCGCTTTCCTCTCAATAACAAAATTGAGAAAACAGCAAGCATTTTAATAAAGCATAAGAAAAGCACTCTAGTAAAGTCACGTTTATGTATACAGCACTTTATATAATAGATTGCTTGAAATCAAGCAGCTTTACAGTATTAAACATGAAAAACAGTGTCAGTGTCTCGTTTCATCAGAAGTACAGCTTCAGTTTGTACTATAAAGCGGCTCTCCAGTGTGTTTGTGTTTTTACCTCGACGGACTCGACAGAAGAAATGGACCAGAGAAGAGTTCCACGTGAAAGAAGGCGGAGCCTCAGCACACACATACCTGTTACATCTTCACCACGGACCAATGGGAGTTCGGAGGTGTTTAACATCCAGAGCAAACTTCTGGAAAGTTCACTCTGGCAAGCCGCAACACAAAGCGAACTTCATTTCGGCCTGATTTTGTTCTAAATGACGTCATATTATATTGTTCTTTAATTTCGCTTGAAGTATATCAGGACTTTAGGATTTTAAAACTACTTGATATTGTTAATAACAAACAGCATAATGAGACGCAACGCTTCGGTGCTTCAGTTTGAATATTCAGAAACTACAGCTTCAGTCCATCAGTTCAGTCAATCAGACTAGAGCAACAAACACTGTGTAGATCAGTGATGATGAACCGGCAAGGTCACAGAAACCTGAGACTACCACACACACACACACAGACACACAACTCTATAAAGAGCTCAACTCAGCAGAAACAGGAGGCTTGTGTCACTGACTCTTAAACTTAAAGAACTGAAAGAGTTTAACCTACAGAAACCAGCGGCGGACGCAGATCTGTGGAGGTCAGCTGTGAAACACTGGTTTCGTTTTCTCTTTATTTAGACGTTCTGGCCTCGGTCGAGGGGAACAGCCGTCTAGTTTTCTGCTGCCGAGAATCAACATTCATCTTCACAGCACGTGAAACAGATTCCTGCGATAAATAACATTAATTACACTAAAAATCAGTGTAAACATGGATTTTTCGATCCACAAAGATAGAAATTATAAAGACATCGTTAAGAAATAGTTTTTCTGCCACACCAAAAACTATAAAATAATAAATATATAATAATAATAATAATATAAATAATATATAATATATATATATTATTTTAAAGTAAATTATATATATATACACATATATATATATAAAATATTATTTTAAAGTAAATTTTATATATATATATATATATATATATATATATATATATATATATATATATATATATATTATATTATATTATATTATATATATATATATATATATATATATAAAATAAAGCAATGTTTTTTTTGTTGCATTTTTAGAATTTTAGAATTTTTTATCTCTCTCTCACATGCACACACACACACACACACACACACACACACACACTTTCTCTCTCTCACACACACATTCACATATCCAACTAAACTAAGAATTGTTAAAGGACTCATTTGAATTGTGCAAGGCTCATTTCTGGAGACAAATTTTTCAATAAATAAACACACTGAGGTCTGAGTTAATGACTAGAGCAGAGAGAGAGAGACACAGAGAGAGAGAGAGAGAGAGAGAGAGAGAGAGAGAGAGAGAGACAGAGAGAGAGAGAGAGAGAGAGAGACAGAGAGAGAGAGAGAGACAGAGAGAGAGAGAGAGACAGAGACAGAGAGAGAGAGAGAGAGACAGAGAGAGAGAGAGAGAGAGACAGAGAGAGAGAGAGAGAGAGAGAGAGAGAGAGAGAGAGAGAGAGAGAGAGAGAGAGAGAGAGAGAGAGAGAGACAGAGAGACAGAGAGACAGAGAGACAGAGAGAGAGAGAGAGAGAGAGAGAGAGAGAGAGAGAGAGAGAGAGAGAGAGAGAGAGAGAGAGAGAGAGAGAGAGAGACAGAGAGAGAGAGAGGGGATCAGGTTGTTCAGTTCTCCAGGTGTAGGGAGTAAATCTAGCGGACACACAGATCCCTGACCTTAGTGAGTTCACACAGGAGTCAGGACGCTTCATCCATCACACCCGGACTCACGGTCTGACCCGCAGGAGCCCCGCTGAGCTTCTGAGATCTCTGTTAAAACACAGCTCAGAGGACAGGCCTGTGCCATATGAATCATACAATATCGCCACTGCTGTTTTAACAATGTGGAAGCTGTATGACTCTCACTTTGCAGAAAAACACACAACAGACCTTGATAGTGCACACTTTCACTGTGATGTAGTCTAGTAGAATGACCCCGAAACCCTATATGAGTGCAAAATGCTGTTTATGAGTTTTTGTCTTATATTTCAATAGTTAAGCAATATCACAAGCAAGAGTTCTGTTTTTCCCAAATATCAGCACAACTGCAAATGTGATTTTATACAACAGTTCAATAAACAAGACGTTAATATTGTAGTTACATTTTAGACACAATGGGCCCTATTTTAATGATCTGAGCTCATGGTCTGAAGCTCACGGCGCAGGTGCTCTTAGGGCGTGTCTGAATCCACTTTTGCTAGTTTAACGATGGGAAAAACGGTCAGCGCACCCGGCGCATGGTCCAAAAGGGTTGTGCCTCATCTCTTAATGAGTCATGGGTGTGTTTTGGGCATAACGTGCAATAAACCAATCAGAGTCTTATCTCCCTTTCCCTTTAAAAGCCAGTTGTGCTCGCGCCATGGCGGATTCACTATTTACATGAGGAAAGACTGAACGCTTCTCCAGAGAGCAATCCTTTTAGTTTTAATATTTAAACGTTTGTGTGCTGCTGCTGCGTCCCTGTGTGTGTAATAATCAGAGTGTATGTGTGTTGTGCACCGCCTATAGGCTCATATTACTAACACACCCTTTAAATAACACAAAAAATACTGCGCTATTGACTTTAGAGCAGGTTTGTGTTGTTCAATGGTGCAGTCTTTTTAAGTTCCTCACAATAGCAACGCTCCAACAATGCTCCTGAACACACACCTGGTTTAGACCAGACGCCCATGGGTGAACAGATGCGCCAGTGCATTTGATATTTAAACAACGTGGAGCTGGACGTGAACATGAGAACTGCGTCGGGCTGAAACTAGCAGAACACACTCGCGTCGCACCTGGTGTCACATTGCACCGGGTGTGTGATAGAGGCCAATATTGTCAATATTTCATCAATGAAAATAGTTCTAACCAAAACTGCAACAGAACCACTGTGCAACAAAGAGCAGCGTTTCATTACTGAATGAATGAGTTTTATTGAACAAATTAATGTTTCAATGATCCATTCATAAAGACAGTCACTTCCTTCATTCCTGAATGAATCAGTAATTTGAACGAATCGGTTGAATGAATGATTCAATGGCTCACTCATTAACACCTCCTACTGGTAGTTTTAGATTCATATTTAAAGTATTTCATAAAAAAATTTCATATTTCAATATTCCAAATATTGTTTTTAAACATTAATCTCATAGCATTATTTATGCAATTGGGATTTCAATGTAAAAGTGACTCGACGGAATCGCGATGAATCGGTCTCTCTAAATCCCTCCTTTCCGCGAGCTACTCTGCCCTGATTGGTCAAACGGCCCAGTCTGTTGTGATTGGTCTGTTATGCAAAATGTAATTTCTAGTGATGTAGAACCGTCACACAGTGAGATTCGAACAAAAAACGACTCGTTAAGACGGCTCAGAGTCGATTCTTTCTTTTGGGAGACAATAACTTTATTTATTGTGCACTTTCGACAACTTTGCAGCAAACAGCTATATTACACACTGCATGAGAGGGAATATTCGAAAAACTGTACTGTTCCCACAAAGTTGGGAGCATGAAATTGTCCAAAATGTCTTGGTATGCTGAAGCATTAAGAGTTCCTTTCACTGGAACTAAGGGGCCAAGCCCAACCCCTGAAAAACAACCCCACACCATAATCCCCCCTCCACCAAACTTTACACTTGGCACAATGCAGTCAGGCAAGTACCGTTCTCCTGGCAACCGCCAAACACAGACTCATCCATGGGATTGCCAGACAGAGAAGCGTGATTGGTCACTCCAGAGAACACGTCTCACTGCTCTAGAGTCCAGTGGTGGCGTGCTTTACCCCACTGCATCCCACGCTTTGCATTGCACTTGGTGATGTAAGGCTTGGATGAGCTGCTCGGCCATGGAAACCCATTCCATGAAGCTCTCTATGCACTGTACTTTCTTGAGTGCATTTGCTATTTAAACAACGTGGCGCTAGACGTGAAAATGATAACTGCGTCGAGCTGAAACTAGCAAAAAAACAATTTTTTTCGCGCCTAGTCACATTGCGCTGGGTGTATGATAGGGCCCAATACTGTCAATATTTCATCAATGAAAATAGTTCCAACCAAAACTGCAACAGAACCACTGTGCAACAAAGAGCAGCGTTTCATTACTGAATGAATGAGTTTTATTGAACAAATTAATGTTTCAATGATCCAATCATAAAGACAGTCACTTGCTTCGTTCCTGAATGAATCAGTAGTTTGAACAAATCGATTGAATGAATGATTCAGTGACTCACTCTAACACCTGGTGGTTTTAGATTCATATTTAAAGTATTTCATTAAAAAATTATTTCATATCTCAATATTCAAAATATTGTTTTTAAACAATCTCATAGCATTATTTATGCAATTGGGATTTCAATGTAAAAGCATTTAAATGCCACTTCTGCAGTGCAAATACTGATTTAATTTGATTGGTAACTTACTTTAGTGTCTTATTATTCTAATGGAATTTACTGATTAAATGTAAGAAGCACACATTGAAAAATAAAGGTAAAATTGCCCTGGAAATCAATTAAAAGTGGCAAATATCATGCCTTAAAAAAAGTTGAAGTTATATTATAAACTAAGCATTAGAATATGAAAAGCATCCGGAGTCAGATGTCCTAAACCTAAATTATTATCAACAAAATCATTGAAAATATTGAGATATAATTTTCCGCACTGTACACCCTTAATATGAAAGCATCAAATCAGCTAAAATATTTAATAAATCAAACACACAAGCCTTCATCTGACTCATATCTGGATTGTGGTTCTGCTGTTACCTTCGACCTGCGAGACCAGAGGATTTATGGTGTCTAATTAATCCTCACAGTCAAACGAATCATACGGTTGCATGACAAACTCATCTGCACAAACATGGCAAACACTGACATGAGAATATCAACATTATTGATGTGCTTTTCTAGTAACGCTTTCATAAGTTCCAGGTGGAAAGACGATTAATTTAGCCTGTTTATTTTAGTTTGTCTAACTTTATGAGCAATAATAAATCATGTGTGCAATCAAACGTGACAGACCTGACGCGCTGCTGTGGCACGGCAGTCTCTCGCTGGTCCTGCCAACGTTCTGCTTTGCACTGCAGTAAAATCATCAATGCAATTAAAACAAACCCGTGGGGAGCCGGCCGGGTCACGGTGCCCGTTCACCACAAGAACAAATACTCAACAAATACTCCACCTGAACACAAACCTGCTGTAACAGCTCAGCAGTGAGTTAAAGAGAGGAGAACACAACAGATCAAACACTGAGACTAAACATCCAGCAGCTCAATGTTCCCTGATGAGACACACTTACAGTGAAACAAGGAAAAACAGGAAAATTATAACTTTAAATTATAAAGAAAACTTCTTGCATTTTTACAATAAGAAAAAAAATCCAATTAGTATTTTTCAATTGTCCCATCTATAAAGCAAGAAAGTACAGAAAAAATAAAATTATAAAATAAAAATTATAAAATAAAATATAAATTAAACAAAATAAAAATATAAAGAAAAAAAATAAAATTATAAAATAAAACAAAATATATATATAAAAAAAATAATAAAGCGAGAAAGAAATAAAATAAAAATATAAAGAAATAAAATATATAAATATAAAACAAAATATAAAATATAAAAAATATAAAATAAATATAAATATAAAAATAAAATAAAAAATAGCAGACAGCTCTTAACTAAAGGAACTAATTTCAACTTTTCACTTCAAAATAAAAACATTTTTACCATACAAATCTAAATAAATTACTGTGTTCACAAACCTCCATTAACAAGCATAATAATAATAATTTTAATAGGCAATATAATATTTAATACAATTTAATATAATTAAATTTAATACATATTTTAATATTCAACATAAAATAAATGTACAGTAATCACTATTATCCAATGACAAAAAATAGATGAAATTGATGGAATAAATCAGATAAATGCTGATTTTCCAGGATGAAAAGTCATGATTAATATATGAGCATAACCATTCAATAAATGTGTTGAGATTCAGTGGCATCTGCGGTCAAGAGGAAAATGGAAGGTGACATCTTTAGACTATAAATCACTTTGGATGAAATCATCTGCTAACTGACTAATTGTGTGACTGTAAACTGATGTAAACCTGCTGTTTATGAACTCATGTGGTCCTGAGAGAAACAGTACATGGTTTGGAGTGAAACCGGAGCGGGACGGAGAGAATCGTCACTGCGCCGCTGAACAAAAGCATGTGACGCAGCAGCTCATCAGACCCGTGTGCTGTTCCACACCATGTTTAGACACACAGACAGCATCGGCCGTGGATCCCACACACACAGGGCCGCAGGGACCCCGGATAAAGCCGTGTGTTTCATGCGGTGCCAGTGTCTGCAGCTGCTCCGTTCCGTCTCGTGAGCGTGTGCCAGTGTGACTGTCCAATGCTGCTCGCGTAACTATTGATATCTCGCCCTCTGATATCTCCCTACAACCATCTAAACTCACATTCACACTCAAACAACTGAAATCAATTTAGTAGCATTTCATGATCTTTTCTGACCTAGTTTCCCAAACACCCTCGCCCTCTGTCATTGGTCAGTCAAGCAGAAAGCACGCTATTGGTCAACGTCGGGCTGGTTTGGATCAAACTATCCAATCACTCAGACTCAATGTATTTCCTTCTTCGAAAAATCAACCAACGGTTACACTTTATTAAGGTGTCCCTGTTACAGTGTAATTATACATTTAAGAACTGAGTAATATTAATAAACTAGGTTTAGGGTTAGTTGCATGTAATTATGCATAATTTATTGTTATTACTATAGTAACTACATGTAACATGTGTAACAAGGACACTGTAAAATAAAGTGTTACCCAACCAACTGATGGTTTATTTATAGTTAACCGCATATTAAGAAATATTTCATAAAAAAAAACCTTTCAACTGAAACTGCGCATAAGAAATGAAGGAAGCAGAATTTAAATAGTTTCCAAATTCAAAAGCATTCATATAAACAAAGTCTATTTTTTCAGTATGAAGTACTATAAATACATTTCCAAAAACAAATAATTATCATATAATTATATAACATAATATATTATTATAATATTTTTTTTTTTGTAAATTAATATAAATAATTTATATATTGTTTGTAAATATCTATGTGTGTGTGTGTGTGTGTGTGTGTGTGTGTGTGTGTGTGTGTGTATGTATGTATGTATGTACTGTATATATATATATATATATATATATATATATATATATATATATATATATACACACACACACACACACCGATCAGGCATAACATTATGACCTTAGGTGAAGTGAATAACACTGATTATCTCTTCATCACGGCACCTGTTAGTGGGTGGGATATATTAGGCAGCAAGTGAACATTTTGTCCTCAAAGTTGATGTGTTAGAAGCAGGAAAAATGGGCAAGCGTAAGGATTTGACAGAGTTTGACAAGGGCCAAATTGTGATGGCTAGAGGACTGGGTCAGAGCATCTCCAAAACTGTGTTCCCGGTCTGCAGTGGTCAGTATCTATCAAAAGTGCTCCAAGGAAGGAACAGTGGTGAACCGGCGACAGGGTCATGGGCGGCCAAGGCTCATTGATGCACGTGGGGAGTGAAGGCTGGCTCGTGTGGTCCGATCAAACAGACGAGCTACTGTAGCTCAAATTGCTCAAGAAGTTAATGCTGGTTCTGATAGAAAGGTGTCAGAATACACAGTGCATCGCAGTTTGTTGCGTATGGGGCTGCATAGCCGCAGACCAGTCAGGGTGCCCATGCTGACCCCTGTCCACCGCCGAAAGCACCAGCAGTGGGCACGTGAGCATCAGAACTGGACCACGGAGCAATGGAAGAAGGTGGCCTGGTCTGATGAATCACGTTTTCTTTTACATCACGTGGATGGCCGGGTGCGTGTGCGTGGCTTACCTGGGGAACACATGGCACCAGGATGCACTATGGGAAGAAGGCAAGCCGGCGGAGGCGGTGTGATGCTTTGGGCAATGTTCTGCTGGGAAACCTTGGGTCCTGCTATCCATGTGGATGTTACTTTGACACGTACCACCTACCTAAGCATTGTTGCAGACCCTGTACACCCTTTCATGGAAACGGTATTCCCTGGTGGCTGTGGCTCTTTCAGCAGGATAATGCGCCCTGCCACAAAGCAAAAATGGTTCAGGAACAGTTTGAGGAGCACAACAACGAGTTTGAGGTGTTGACTTGGCCTCCAAATTCCCCAGATCTCAATCCAATCGAGTATCTGTGGGATGTGCTGAACAAACAAGTCCGATCCATAGAGGCCCCACCTCGCAACTTACAGGACTTAAAGGATCTGCTGCTAACATCTTGGTGCCAGATACCACAGCACACCTTCAGGGGTCTAGTGGAGTCCATGCCTTGACGGGTCAGGGCTGTTTTGGCAGCAAAAGGGGGACCAACACAATATTAGGAAGGTGGTGATAATGTTATGCCTGATCGGTATATATAGTACATCCATATACGTACATATAAGTCACTTTAGATTAAAGCATCTTCTCAAAGCATAAATGTAAATGCATGCAGTTAAAAAGTTGAATCAATACATTTTATTCCATTTGTGGCGGGAGGAGCAAACGACAGTGTCAGGCCTCGAAGAGGTGTTTATTAATATCAATAAACATAAAATGTCCAAAACGGGGAATAAAGTGTAAAACAAACAGGGGATCTGGTGTCCTCGGCGTGGCAGAGAATCGTGAAGGAAGGGTAGTGATCAGATAGGATGGGTCCAGATAAGGTGCGGGGTCCGACTGCCGCACGTGCTTCTCTCTTCAGTCCAAGGCGCGAGGGGCGGCGGCTTCAACACAGCGGCTCGTCCTCCTTAGGCCCCGGTAACTGAGGGAAATAGCAGCCCGACTTCCTAGCCTGTCAGCAGCGTTATGCGTGCATCTCCATTCCAGACCGTGGGTCCAGCGTCTCACATATACGGTGGCGCGGAAGTCCCTCCGCACCCCCTTCCTGGACCCACGAGGACACCAGCGTGCATGCACGGGGGGGGGGGGAGAGAGACTAGCCTCCTGAGGAGAGGCGCTCGGCAGTTAATAGCGGCGGTGATAAGGCTTCATGATATTCAGGTGTGCCTCATCACTCGCCGCCATTTCACGTAATTTCAGCGCCCCTCCTCTCTCTTTCACCCACACCACTCGGGAACCTGGCGAAGGGCAACGATTTCAGGGACGGGGTGGCGCTGATCATAAGGGAGAGGCAGCCGTTCCGTCACACATTAAAAAAAAATTTACTTTCATTTTATGGGCATTTTATGAGATTTCCCAGAAAGCCTTCAACATGGAGTCGAACAACGAGCGGCTCACACGATCTTTGCGATCAATGCAGTTTGGGTTTGACTAATGAAATATTTTGGTTGCGTTTAATTATTTTTTTTAATTGCAATATAGCAAATTACAATTCAACTCCCTGTTGTGGCCAGTTCAACTCAAACTCACACTCACACTCACACTCACTGAAAAGAGCCGATTCTTGACTTTATAAATGTTGCTCAAGGCCAAAATGGAGATGGATACAGTGCCTCCCACTCTCTAGGACAGAAAACTCTCTGAGCTCATCCGGTCAGGAACAGAGTCTCTTTGAGGAGTCCGAGCTTCAGTCCCCGGGGGTCCGGGGCCACAGGTGCAGGCCATGCGGGGGCCGCCGCTGCAGCCCAACATCTGACTGCGGATCGGGTTCTGTTTGCTGGAATCTGATCCGTATCCGGTCAGGAAGCCGTTGGTTTCCCCGCGCTGCTCAGATTGGTTACGGAAGCTCGCCTGTGATGGATCCTCCAGTCTAACGAGAGAAGCACGGATACGCCGGCTGCTCATGTGTTGAATTAGAGGAATGTGACAAAAGCAAACACGGCTCAAGTGTGTTAAAGTTACGGTTACTCTGTCTGGAGCTTTTGTGTTTGTGATTTATTCATTTACAGGCGTCATATGATGCAAAACAAGTTTGTAACTG
>CM077190.1:33904278-33939278 GCA_039654105.1 Coreius guichenoti | reverse complement strand
GAGAAAATGTTGAAGGTGTCTGAATACATTTTGGTTTGCCTGTATATTTTAATAGTCTTATGAGATGAAGCACAGTTTGAGTTATCAGACATCAGATGAATAACACTTCTCAAAGAAGAGAAGAGAAGATGAGATGAAGGTCCTTCATAAGCGCAGATGTGTTGGAGTCTGTTTATCACCACACTGACCTCGCCATAAAACACAGAAGGCACCAGCTTCTCCCTCTTATCAGTCTGACGAGCGTGAAATACTTTAAACACATGATTACTGTGTAACTCGAACGCATTGGACGTTTCCACACGGCCGCTGATATAAGAAACTCGATGGAACGCATGCGCACAGATGAGACACAAACCACGACGACGGCTCAATCATGTGCCGCTTAAACGGAGCAGAAATCTCAAAAATTCCCTGAAGAAACAGAAACACATCTAAAGATGTTCTGCTGCACAGGTGAAAATGAATGCATGTACAAAAGCACAAGTCAACATGAAACAGTGTTCGCAACCCATTTTACTTCTATAATGTGACATACGCAAAGGCATTTGAAACATACATTTATACACTGCCGGTCAAAAGTTTGGAATGATTAAGATTTTTTTATGTCTAGGCTGCATTTATTTGATCAAAAATACATGTAAAAATAGTGAAATATTATTCTAATGTAAACAAACTGTTTTCTATGTGAATATCTAGTAAAGTGTAATTTATTCCTGTGATCAAAGCTGAATTTATCATCATTACTCCAGTCTTCAGTGTCACATGATCCTTCACAAATCATTCTAATATGCTGATTTGATGCTCAACAAACATTTATGATTATTATCAGAGTTGAAAACAGATTAAGATGCTTCAGATTTATATGGAAACTGATTTCATTCAGCAAGGACGGATTAAATCGGTCAAAAGTGACGGTAAAGACATTTATAATGTTATAATGAATGCATTTACAAAAGCACAGAGCGACCAAAATATGTTAACTTATGATGGTAAATTAGTGGCTCTAAAAATAAAACTGATGAAATCAGCTAAAATAGACTGATTTTAAATAAAGATTGAAAGATAAAAAAGATGTCTTGTTACTATGAATCATCCACAATGTTGACTTCAGTAAACAATCTAGTTTCCTAATCTAGTTGTCGAATAAACCTGGCATTGTTTATTATGAATATTGTTGCCTCTGCTTTGGATAAAAGCGTCTGCTAAATGCATAAATGTAAACGTAACAAAACCATAATCAAAACAACAACAGACATGCATGAAGCTTCCTGAAGTTCAACACTAAGTGTGTGTCGGGCTGGACGGCAGCTGAAACAATCCATGTGAACGTGCACCAGCTGCGGGATATTTCTGACACACAGGGGTTTCAATTATTTTAGGTGAGGGCATGTGCGGGTGTTTGTTCATCTGTATTTGCCTGTGTGTGTGTGTGAGAGTGTGTGTTTGCGTGTCTGTGTGTGTGGTCGTGTGTGTGTGTGAGTGTGTGAGCGTGCGTGTATGTGAGTGCGTCTGTGTGTGAGTGCGTGTGTGTCTGCGTGTGTGTGTGAGTGCGTGTGTGTGTCTGAGTGCGTGTGTCTGTAAGTGTGTGTGTGAGTGCGTGTGTCTGTGAGTGTGTGTGTGAGTGTGTATGTGAGTCTGTGTCTGTGTGAGTGTGTGTGTGAGTGCGTGCATGTGTGTGAGTGTGTGTGTGTGTGTGAGTGCGTGTGTGTCTGTGAGTGTTTGTGTGTGTGTGTGTGTGTGTGTGTGAGTGAGTGCATGTGTGAGAGTGCGTGTGTGTCTGTGTGTGAGTCTGTGTGTCTGTGTGTATGTGTGTGTGTCTGTGTGAGTGTGTGTGTGTGTAAGTGCGTGCATTTGTGTGTGTGTGTGTGTGTGTGTCTGTGAGTGTGTGTGTGTGTGTGTGTGTGTGTGTGTGTATGAGAGAGTGCGTGTGTGTCTGTGTATGAGAGAGTGCGTGTGTGTCTGTGTGTGAGTCTATGTGTCTGTGAGTGTGTGTCTGTGTGTGTATGTGTGTGTGAGTGTGTGTCTGAGTGCATGCATGCGTCTCTGTGTGTGTGAGTGTCTGTGTGTATAGGCCTATGTGTGTGAGTGTGTGTCTGTGTGTGAGTGTGTGTGTGAGTGTGTGTGTGTGTGTGTGAGTGCGTGTGTGTGAGTCTGTGTGTGTGTCTGTGTGCATGTGTGTGAGTGTGTGTCTGTGAGTGTGTGTGTGTGTGTGTGTGTGTCTGTGTGTCTGAGTCTATGTGTGAGTGTGTGTGCGCGTGTGAGTGTGTGTGAGTGCGTGCGTGGAATTGATTTTACAGCCTGACGCCCAACTGCGTGTTTAACAAGTGTCTGACAGTATACCGCTTCTCCACGTCTCAAAGCCTTCGCCAAATGCCTCACCGACCAGCAAAAACCCAGAAGCAGCGACACACAGACGTCCAGCTCTGCTGCTCTCACCACTTTACACACAATGAACTGCTCGATAACCAACTTCACACGCACGAGAACAACAGCTTCACCTGCTGAATATTCGGCATGTTGACATGTCTTGATTCTTTTATCATTATGATTCATGATTATTCATCATATTAATGGACAGACTCAGTACTTTTAAAAGTTTAGACAGGAGATTTGACAGGTAACTTCCAAGTGCATGCATAAACATCTTAACCTAAAACTCCAATGAAATGCATCAACTACTCATTTTTACTAGTCATTTTTACATTTTAATAAAAGTTTATAAAGACAAAAATGTCTTCTTAATATGAATCGTTCACAATAAGTTAACAAACTTATGACAAACTCTCTAAAACAGTATTCTTTCATAATTATTATCCATGGTTTCTCATCATATTAATGGACAGACTGCTTTATTGCATCTTTACATGTTCATCTGTCACCACAGGAGCATTTAACAGGCGATTAAAAACTTTCCAGCGCTCTAAAATACACACATTTCAACCTAAAACTCCATGGACGTGTTCTGCGTAACGAGGCATGCATATCTGAAACAGAATGTGTTTTATAGTTCTCCCCGGTGCATATTTGGCACTGCATTTCTGGCGCCTGTCCGACAAATATTCTAAACATGAAGCATGACGTGCAGCGACGGGGGGGTAGGTCACAGACACACACTGCCATCAGAACCGAAGGTGAACAACAGACTGGAACTCACCCTGAGCGGACGAGCGCAGCCACACGACTCCCAGCAGAACCAGCAGAGGCGTCCAGCGGTGCCCCGTCCGAACCTGTCGCTCCATCCCTGAGACTCGAGTCGCCTGCCCGCGCGACCAGGGCATGGAAACACACGCACACACACGCTGCTCCCTCCACAGTTACTCCGCACTGACGGCCGGCCTGTGGTGGACAGAGAGAAAGAGGGTGTTACTCTCTCGCTGCGTTTGGGACGGCCCCTCCGCTCTGGACACCTTGTGGAGAGACAATAAAAGCAGCAGTTGATCTCCGCGGCTCAGCCGGGACCCTTCTCGCCCTCCTCAGGGCCGCTGAAAGGAGGCCAGGGGAGGGAGGGGCTCGGCGGGCGACCCCCAAAAACAGCCCCCAGCGCTCGGCGGGCCGCCCGTGAGCTGAGAGTCACGTGACTGCAGCGCCTGAACTCCTACAAACCAACAACACTTGCTTGGATTGATTTATTAGCTAGAATTAATTTCATGAAAACAATGCGAGTGTGCATAAACACAGTCATCAACACTGTAACCCAACTCCTCCAGGTAGTTTGACATCAGAAACATGAAAGCAAATTACACACCATGTATTCTCCCTCAGAGGGCTGTAAAAACTAGTTCCTGCCGGGTTGGTTACGCATTTCCTCCTTTGCCCTTTAGGGTGCCGGTGGTTGATTGACAGCTCATTATGGGTGGGATAAAGAACACAAAGCAGCCAGTGAAAACACAGCAGTGCATGACAAAAGCCATTGACACGTCAGGTGATGCGGGACTCACCTCAGGCCGCGACACGCCTCCTCTCGCCCTAATCTCACCCAGACCAACACTCACCGCTACAGCACATACAACTTAAGCCGATTAAGAGTTAGTGCCATTACTGAGATTACATCAAGAGCCAGAACTGAGCATGATAGAGGAAGTTCACGTTCAGCCAATCAGATGCATCGTTTTCACCTGCTGGGTGAACAGATGGAGGAACCCGAGCCACATCTACACACCAGAGGATGCAGGACACTTTCATACTAGACACTGAGTATATATATATATATATATATGTTATACATACACACACACACACACACACACACACACACACACACACAGAGTATATACACATGTCGAAATTCTGATTTTTCCAAGCACATTTGTGACCCTGGACCACAAAACCAGTCACAAGGGTAAATTTTTTTTCAAATTCATCATCTGAGAGCTGAAAATAAGCTTTCCATTGATGTATGGTTTGTTAGGACAATATTTGGCCGAGATACAACTATTTGAAAATCTGGAATCTGAGGGTGCAAAAAAATCTAAATATTGAGAAAATCGCCTTTAAAGTTGTCCAAATGAAGTCCTTAGCAACGCATATTACTACTAATAATACATTTTTTGATATATTTACAGTAGGAATATCTTCATGGAACATGATCTTAATATCCTAATGATTTTTGGCATAAAAGAAAAATGGATAATTTTGACCCATACAATGTATTGTTGGCTATTGCCACAAATATACCCGTGAGACGCATGACTGGTTTTGTGCCCCAGGGTCACATTTGACCAATTCCAAACCTTAATAACTAGTATTAATTATGTATATATCCATTCATAAGTGATATATAATTGTTAACGAGGGCTGGGAATTGAAAAACGCCTTATATTTAGATGTGCATAATTATAAAGCAGGGCCAAAAAGAGGTTTAACTCACACCGAAAAATAAAGACATTTTGAGAAGGACGCAATGCTATAGAAATGGCAAAATTAAGGTGTAACCATTGGACAAGAAATGCTAATTGTGGCAGCGGGGTCACAAAAAAGAGAAACGGGTTGAGAAGAAAAGATTTTAACTGCAAAAGACTTTAAGAATTAAGCTGAAGAATTAGGTGTGAAACCATCAGGAACCCTTTAGTCTCCATTTTCCAGAACTGGACCTCGGAGACTTTGCTAAAGTAAAGAATCCTGAAACATGAGCCACACTTCATAAGAATCACAAGCTGAAGTGTCATGAAATACATCAAGACTGCCTTTGTCACTTCCAGCCCTTGTTAATTATATATCACTTATAAATGAGTATATACAAAATTAATAGTAGTTATTAAGATTGATGTGGTTTGGAATTGGTCAAATGTGCTTGGAAAAAAATAGGATCAGAATATCGACTAATTATTGCCAACTTGCCTGACTTGCCTGACACCGATCAGGCATATCATTATGACCACTGACAGGTGAAGTGAATAACACCGATTATCTCTTCATCACAGCACCTGTTAGTGGGTGGGATATATTAGGCAGCAAGTGAACATTTTGTCCTCAAAGTTGATGTGTTAGAAACAGGAAAAATGGGCAAGCATAAGGATTTGAGCGAGTTTGACAAGGGCCAAATTGTGATGGCTAGACGACTGGGTCAGAGCATCTCCAAAACTGCAGCTCTTGTGGGGTGTTCCCGGTCTGCAGTGGTCAGTATCTATCAAAAGTGCTCCAAGGAAGGAACAGTGGTGAACCGGCGACAGGGTCATGGGCGGCCAAGGCTCATTGATGCACGTGGGGAGCGAAGGCTGGCCCGTGTGGTCCGATCAAACAGACAAGCTACGAATTTTGGTTCAGAACTGCAAAGTAACATTCTAGCATTGTGGCTCTTATGTCCTTCAGTAAATGTAAATATAAATAAAATGTACAATATAAATGTAAATGTATTTTATTAGTGTTATTCCTGCACTGTCACTCTTCCCTGCAGAGTGTGTGTGTGTGTGAGTGTGTGTGCGTGTGTTTGTGTGTGTGAGTGAGTGTGTGTGTGCGTGTGTTGTGAGAGTGTGTGAGAGTGTATGTGTGAGTGAGTGAGTGAGTGAGTGAGTGAGTGAGTGAGTGAGTGTTGTGAGAGTGTGTGAGTGTGTGTGTGTGTGTGTGTGTGTGTGTGTGTGTGTGTGAGTGTGTGTGCGTGTTGTGAGTGTGTGCGTGTGTGTGCGTGCGAATGGATGTTTGTGGATGAGCTAAAAACAAAAAGAAAGTGTGAGCAGGAACAATAGCGCGTTCAGTGGGGCGGCAGAGATTTGACTGCGCTCTTAATGCGGCACTGGTGCTGTCAGCGTTTATTTGGTGTGATTACATGCGATCGGGGCGACGTCTCGGGAAGCTCGGGCGTTCGGAGCTGTGAGTAGGTCAGGCCCGCTCACACACTCGCTGCGAGCTCTATCAAACGCCCAGCGTGAGGCCTGCTCGAGCCCTGCTGAAAAATGGGCCGTCGCGAGGGGCCGCATGCTCCGATTCCACAACACAAACTCCACCCAGAACCAGCCCTGAAACATGAATCACTGCGGAGGATAATGAGCGGCTCGATCCTGCAGCAAAGAGTGACGAAACCTGCTGAAGAACAGCTCTGGAAAAACACTCAAGCTCCAAAAATCACAAATAAATATCATATAAGATAGTATAAAAGTTGTTCCAAACATGTTTGAGTGTCTTTCTTTCTGTGGAGAAACTGTGTCCAGGATGCTCTTTTCCATTCTATAAAACACAGTTCAGCACCATCAAACTTTTCTTTTGTTTACAGTATAGAGATTTCACCTCCGTTTTAACCTGTACTCCTCATGTTGTTCTTCATTGCTTTGTTGTTCTAAGTTGCTTAGGTGAGATATAAGAGTCTCTTCTGCTCACCAAGGCTGCGTTTATTTGATCAAAAATACAGTAAAAATAGTGATATATTTTTAAAATTTAAAGCAGCTGTTCTCTATGTGAATATATAGTAAAGTGTAATTTATTCCTGTGATCAAAGCTGAATTTATCATCATTACTCCAGTCTTCAGTGTCACATGATCCTTCACAAATCATTCTCATATGCTGATTTGAAACATTTATGATTATTATCGATGTTGGAAACAGTTCATATTTTTGTGGAAACTGTGATACATTTTATTTTTCAGAAATTTTTGATGAATAGAAAATCCGGTATTTATTTGAAATAGAAATTATAAATGTCTTTACTGTCACTTTTCATCAATTTAATGCATCCGTGCCAAATACAATTACTAATTTCTTTCAAAACAAAACTTTTGTTGGTAGTGTACATACAGTACATGCAAGGATATTCTGAAGTCAAATGTCTTGATGCAATGTCCCAAATGGCTTTATATGTCTGGATAATATAAGGTAAATTACATTATTTTTGGGTGAACTATCTGTTTAAGCGGTTTTAACTGCTGTTGAAAATACAATTTACCAACAAACACACCAAAGGTCCAGTTAACGTTTACTTGCATGAGAAAACGCAAGCAGTTCAGATTCTGTGTGGATTTACGGCCAGACGTCTCTGCCGCTCACACACTGCTGGAAAATCTGTGAGACAACCGCAAAATTCACAACTCAAGTGAGGAACAAAGGACGCGGGCACCAGCGGTGGCGATGGCACGGACTCTTGAATTACAATAGCGGCTGAGGGAATGCGAGCCGTGAGCGATGTTGCGGCTGACAGCACCGCTGACCCCTGCCACTGTGAAATTTCAACAGGGGATTTTCTGTCGCTCGTTTTGAGAGTTCGGTCACGGAATCTGGGAAAGACATTCCACTTCCTACGAGCCGACAGCTGCACGCAGGTGGGAAACCCAATCGGATCGCGCCGTCAGACCCTCGGCATCTCCAGACCATCCTTCAGCTCTCAACACCGGCCTCTCTCAGACACAACAACACACACTATCACTAATCACTGTTTTAAGGTAAATAAGGTAAAAATAGATCTCACCATACTTCCACAGTTGTTTGATTACAGTAAGAATTGCAAGCATTTTTTGTATTGCAAGTTGCAAGATATGCAAATGAATGATATGTAATTAAAAATACACTCAAAATTCTTGTTTTATTT
Organism: Coreius guichenoti; assembly: GCA_039654105.1. NCBI lineage: Eukaryota > Metazoa > Chordata > Actinopteri > Cypriniformes > Gobionidae > Coreius > Coreius guichenoti. Next base: position 33,931,267 of record CM077190.1, on the reverse strand, counting down.
TGTCGACATACTGTATTACAGTTATATTTTTCATTTTCGTTTGTTTTTAAAATATATATTCTATATTTTTAAATAAATAAATTAAATTAAATTAAATTAAATGTACTATATATATTTTTTTTTTTAATTTTTAAAATTGTATAATATATATATATAAAAATATATTTTGAGAGTTCGGTCACGATATATATATATATATATATATATATATATATATCAATCGTGACCGAACTCTCAAAATATATTTTTTATATATATATATATATATATATATATATACACATATATATATATATATATACATATATATATATATATATATATATACATATATATATATATATATATATATACATATACATATATACATATATATATATATATACATATATATATATATATATATATATATACATATATACATATATATATATATATACACATACACACACACACACACACACACACACATACATACATACATATACATATACATATACACATATATATATATATATATATATATATAAAATATATTTTGAGAGTTCGGTCACGATATATATATATATATATATATATATATACACATACACACACACACACACACACACACACACACACATACACACATACACATATATATATATATATATATATATATATAAAAAATGTTATATAAATCAGGAGAATTATACGATATGAACAAACCCCTCATTAAAATCCTTCAGAATATAGATAGGAATAAAACTGTAAATTTTGGTGTATGTATGTGATACTGAAGTGGATAAAAAAAACTCTTTAAATATATTTATTGTCATAGAAATCTACAGACGCAAATAGACAAAGTGCAATAAAACACTTAAAAGTGTAGTCTGGATGTTTTCTTCCAGTCTCCGTCTGAAACAACACTATGAAATGCCAAACAGTCTAAAATAAAATCTCAAAATTGACCCGTGCCTTAAAACCAAACTCTAAAGCATTCCAGCTCCGCTCAGTAAAGACAGAGCCTGAACGTCTGATTGTTCTAATTCCTGAGAGTTTCTTCAGGTCTCATGGTGTCCTGCTTTCAAGCTCCCAGCATCCCAACCGTGAGCCATTGGGGAGCGAGAGAAAGACGATCCTCATGAATATGCAAATTCAGCACAATGCACCGCCACGGAGCATGAGACAATCAGCCAAGCTTTGAAGTCACTCACCGGGAATGCTGGGTAACTTCTCAAGAGGAATAAGAAAGCGTCACAGCAAGAATTGTGCGGGGGACGCTGGGTAAAGAGGCATAATCAGTCCTCTCGCTCTTTTAGAAAGAGGTTTTAGAGCAAGAGCGCTAAACTGTTCAGAGGAAGTTTAGAAAAGAAAAACAATGTGGGAATTGATTCATTATAGCAACTTCTATGCATATTTTTATGCATCATAACAGTGCAAGATTTTCCGTATAGCATCTAAAACTGTTTCCAACATTGATAATAATCATAAATGTTTGTTGAGCATCAAATCCTCATATTAGAATGATTTGTGAAGGATCATGTGACACTGAAGACTGGAGTAATGATGATAAATTCAGCTTTGATCACAGGATATAAATTACACTTTACTATATATTCACATAGAAAACAGCTGTTTTACATTTAAAAAATATATCACTATTTTTACTGTATTTTTAATCAAATAAATGCAGCCTTTGTGAGCAGAAGAGACTCTTTCAGAAACATTACAGCATTTGCCGACCCCAAACTTCAGGCCCTTCCTGTGTGTGAAACAGCAAGAGAGGATTCTGACGTGAGCGACACCTGTAAACATCTCACCTGAGAAGCATCACCGTCATTTTACTAAAGCAAACACGGCTCACAACAAGAACACTTGCTTGAAATGGCACAGATGTGTTGGGCTGTGTGTGTCTATGTTTGCTCAGCTGTGTTTGGGTTCTTACACACACAGGCTACTGAGGAATTAGCAGGTAAATATCCGAGTTTGTAATCCAAAAGATGCCTGTTCAAACCTAAGAACTAACTAACTCAGACTCATTCCAGGAGAAGTGGAAGTGAATCCCGCAGATGTGGCGTCTCGGTCGTGTATATTATGACTGCGGGTGTTTTCACTGCACGAGTTTCTGTGCTTTGCTTGTGTAAATGACATCAGCTTTCTAATAAGAACACATAACTCAATATCTGAGAAACAGATCATGAAACAGTGCCTCTGTGCGAACACCATAAACCTCATTTCATCTAATCTAAGTTCATTATAAGAACTTATGACATAAATATACAGTTGTGGTCAGAATTATTAGCACCCCTGGTAAATATGATCAAAGATGGCTGTAAAAATAAATCTGCAGTGTTTGCAAAAATTCGCAAAAAAAGAACCTTTCATTGAAGTAAAAGAATTGAAAGTGGGGGGTAAATCTCATTATGAAATAAATGCTTTTCTCCAAAACATGTTGGCCATAATTATTGGCACCCCTAGAAATTCATGAGTAAAATATCTCTGAAGTATATTCCCATTCATATTTACATTATTAGCACACCAGGGTGACTAGGAACATGAAATTGTCCAGCTATGACTTCCTGTTCCACAGGAGTATAAATATGAGGAAACACAAAAGCCAAATTCCCTCAATAATTCATCACAATGAGTAAAACCACAGAATATAGTTCTGATGTGAGCAAAAGATTGTTGAGCTTCACAAAATAACAAAAGAGCTAAAGCATTGAAAATCCCCATTTCCAGCATCAGGGCAATAATTAAGAAGTGCCAATCAACTAAAGATGTTATGAATCTGCCTGGAAGAAGACGTGTGTCCATATCGTCCTAACGCACGGCGAGGAGGAGCGTTTGAGTGGACAAAGACTCTCCAAGATCACAGATGGAGAACTGCAGAGATTAGTTGAGTCTTGGGATCAGAAAGACTCAAACAGCTCCTACATCAGCACATGTTGTTCGGGAGGGTTTGAAGAAAAATCCCTCTCGCTCATCCAGAAACAAACTCCAGCATATTCAGTGGTCAGACACGACTGGAGCTTCAGACGGACCTGGTTCTGTGGTCAGATGACACTAAAACAAGAGCTTTTTGGCAGCAAACACACCAGATGGGAAAAAAAGCACCCCGTGCCCACGGTTAAATACACCGCTGGATCTTTAATGTTGTGGCCTATTTTTTTGGTGGAGGTCCTGGACATCTTGTTCAGATACATGGTATCATGGATTCTAGCAAATACCAACAAATAAAAAATCAAAACCTGACGGCTTCCACTAGAAATCTTATAATGGGCCGTGGTTGGGTCTTCCATCAGGACAACGATCCAAAACAAACATCAAAATCAACACACAAATGTGTCCCTGAACACAAAATGAAGCTTCTGCCATGACCATCCCAGTCCCTGACCTGAACCCTATAGAGAATGAGTGATGAACTGAAGAGAAGAGCTGGGAATATGAAGGATCTGGAGAGATTCTGTATGGAGGAATGATCTCTGATCTCCAGACTCATCAGGTATTATAGGAGAAGCTACTATCTTGGGAAAAGGAGGACGAAAAAAGTATTGAATAAAAGGGTGCCAATAATTATGGCCAACGTGTTTTGGAGAAAAGCATTTATTTCATAATGTGATTTCCCCCCACACTTTCAATTCTTTTACTTCAATGAAAGGTTAGATTTTTGTGATTTTTTTAATAAAAGCCCTTGTGAAAAAGAAGTGTAATTAATTGTATTGAAAGTATACTTTTTGTGTACTTCACATCTGAAAAGTACACTTTTTAAAAAGTGCAGTTGCGGATAATATAATATAATTACAATTAAAGGCCACTTAAGCGTACTTAAGGAGAGTACACTTTAATGACAATATTTGTTAACACACTTAAGTGCACTTTTTAAAAATGCACTTTGTAATAATGTATAATTAAGTTTTACTTAAGGAGAGTACACTTTAATGACAATATTTCACTTAAGTGTATTTTTAACTGACATTAAAGTATATTTTAGTTCACATTAATTGCTTGTCAGTACATTGAGCAGTGCACTTAAACTATATTTTAAAGACACTAGAAGCAATTATGAAAGTACATATAAAGTTGTATTAAAAGTTGTTTAAAAAATTACTCAAAAGTTCAACTCATTGCATTTAATGTGAACTTAATCTGTGATACATTTGAAATTAATTACAAATAAAATGCACTTAAGCAGCAAAAACATTACATTTAGTTCACACTTTAAGTGTGATCTTTTTAAGTATATTAATTGCGCAATAAGTACACTTTATAAAAGTATACTAAAGCGCACTTTTTCACGAGGGAGATCAAAAGGATAAACAATGCAGATTTGTTTTTACAGGCTTCTTTGATCATATTTACCAGGGGTGCCAATAATTCTGACCACAACTGTATTACTGTTGTACATAGAATGTACTTATAGTAATAATAAAAGTATTTTTAAGGAATATTACACAATTTCTATAAGTTCTAAAACTCTGTTCAAATTTAATTTGATTACATTTTAAAAGATTAAATAAAATCATAACATTTTTATGCTTTCATAAACCGGTTAAATCTGGTGCACCTGTGGACGAGCGGCCGGTTTCACACACGCGGCACATTTGTGGTGATTTTCCATCATCAAGGCCAAAAACAGCACAAGTTTCTAACGAGGCACTTGTTTGTGTCAGCTGGCGCCAAATCATCATACTATGAATTTATTTAAAGAAACGGCACATTATACAACACACTCTAATTCAGATTAGATGAGCTAAAACTTTAATAAACAATTTGATTATTAATAGAACAAATTGACCATATTGCTGTTGTTTGACACTTTATAAAAGCAATAAGCCACGACAGGCTGTGCATTGAGTGATTTTAGCACAGTTTTCTCCATGTAATGTCTAAAAACACCCTTTAAACGTGGTAAAAACACAACGTTGTGCAGAAGAAAGACACTTTCTGTGAGCAGACGTCCTGACTCAGCAACAGGACAAAAACAACGTTTATGTGAGGGTGGATGGAAACCACAGGCCCTAAAGAGACGCGTCTGACACCTCCACCCACAGCTCAACACTTTCCTCTTTATTCGGCAGTACTGACCAACCAGGCTCCTCTAATATTCACTGATCAATAATAGTTTCAGTTACAGATTCCTAAACCTCTTCCTCTCGCTCCAGAGTCCGTACAGCAGCAGAGGAATACAGCTGGAGTTTGAAGTACGGTTTTAGGCTTTGTTTCTTGAAATGCTGCTTTACCGTGGATGAGAAACACGACACCATTTGTATATCACAATGACATCACTGCTGTTGGTTAGATTTTGAAAAGTCATGCAAGTAAAGGGGAAAATTAGCCCATGATTTATTCACCCTCAAGCCATCCTAGGTGTCTATGACAATAGATGCACTATTATGATGGATGGATGCACTTTTATGATGGATAGATGCACTTTTATGATGGATGGATGCACTTTTATGATGGATGGATGCACTTTTATGATAGATAGATGCACTATTATGATGGATGGATGCACTTTTATGATGGATACATGCACTTTTATGATGATACATGCACTTTTATGATGGATAGATGCACTTTTATGATGGATACATACACTTTTATGATGATACATGCACTTTTATGATGGATAGATGCACTTTTATGATGGATAGATGCACTTTTCTGATGGATGGATGCACTTTTATGGACTTCAAAACAGAAACAGCCATTCACTGCCATTATAAAGCTTGGAAGAGCCAGGACATTTATTAATATAACTCTGATTGTATTCGTCTGAAAGAAGAATGTCAAACACCTAGGATGGCTTGAGGGGGAGTAAATCATGGGCTAATTTTCATTTTTGGGTGAACTATCCCTTTAAAACTGAAGCTGAAACGTCAAAGCTGAGGGTGTCTAATGCTTCTGGTCTGTATGATGGTTTAGGCTGTTTTCTGAACACTGACGACTCAGTAAAACAGAAACACGACTCCAGTAAAACAATATTACACACAGAATCATTGGAGCGCTTGAGCTGCTGTTTAATACACACGCAGAACCACGATCTCCAACAAACACTCTGTTCTGGACTTACCACAGAACAAATCAATTTTTACAGAGGTAGATTTGGTGGATTACTGATGACAGAGCACTGAATTACTGAAAACTGGGCGTTACTGCAGACACGGCATCAAGACAGTGTGTTTGCATGCATTCATTTGAGCAATAATTCAGTGCTCTGGAGTCACATATCAGAGTTACCACTAACACCAACATTTCAAGACTTCAGTTTTTTTGTTTATCTACACACAGCAAATGCATTTTTAGTTAACTATAATAACCCTGGTGCAGGCATGCATTGTACTGTATGTGCATTACTGTAAACGTGATGTTAGTTTGTTTTTCTGTGTTCTGTAGTCATCTACAGCCCGTCACAGATGTTGTCCACGGATCTTAACGTGAACTGAACCCACAGCATTCCTCCAGCGTTTTCTTCCTATTATTAATGTGCGAAAACACGCGTCCAACCTGCCAAACTCACAGGAGCGTTTAATGAAGGGATTGTTGGTAAGTGTTTGTGCACAATGGAACCCAAAGGCTCTAATTAAGACAGTCCAACAAAGCCGAACCGACACCAGGGGTCACGACCCCGACCCATAAACCCTCGCTGACCCCCACACCTGCCTGATTACATTAGACTCCGTGTGTGTGTGTGTGTGTGTGTGTGTGCTTCAGACGCACAGAGCCTCGGCCTTACTCTTACAGCATTCCGTTCTGTTATGTTCTATTCCACTCCACGCAACACTATTCTATTCTATTCTATTCTATTCTACGCAATGCTATTCTATTCTACTCTATTCTATTCCAAGCAACGCTATTCTATTCTACTCTATTCTATTCTACTCTATTCTATTCTATTCCACGCAACGCTATTCTATTCTATTCTATTCCACTCCACACTATTTTATTCTATTCTATTTCATTCCATGCTACACTATTCTATTCTATGCAATGCTATTCTATTCTATTCCATTCCACACTATTTTATTCTATTCTATTCTATTCCATTCCATGCTACGCTATTCTATTCTATTCCACGCAACACTATTCTATTCTATTCTATGCTATTCTATTCCACACTATTCTATTATATTCTATTCAATCCTATCCTATTCCACTCCACACTATTCTATTCTATTCCATGCTTTGCTATGCTATTCTATTCCATGATATTCTATCCTATTCCACCCCACACTATTCTATTCCATTCCATTCCATCCTACGCTATTCTATTCCACTCCACGCAACACTATTCTATTCTATTCTATTCCATGCTTTGCTATGCAATTCTATTCCATGATATCCTATCCTATTCCACCCCACACTATTCTATTCTATTCCATCCTACGCTATTCTATTCGACTCCACGCAACACTATTCTATTCTATTCTATTCTATTCCATGCTATGCTATTCTATTCTATGCTATGCAATTCAATTCTATTCCACTTTACACTATTTTATTCTATTCCATTCCATGCTTTGCTATGCTATTCTATTCCATGATATGCTATTCTATTCTATTCCATGCCACGCCACACTATTCTATTCCATGCTATGCTATTCTATCCATGCCACGCCACACTATTCTATTCTGTTCCATGCCATGCCACAGTATTCTATTCTATTCCATGCGATGCTATTCTATTCTATTCCATTTCACACAATACTATTCTATTCTATTCAATGCCACGCCACACTATTCTATTACATTCCATTCCATTCTACAGTATTCTATTCTATTCTATTCCACTCCACTCTATTCCATTCCACTATTCCACTAAAAAATATAGATTGTAAGAATAAAATATAAAAAAACCTTAAACTTAATTTATTTTAGATACAAAGGCAACATATCTCATTTTAATTTAGTTTAACTTGATATACTAAAATAAAATTAAAAATAATACAGAAAACATAAATTCAAAATATTAATACAAAATATAATTGTATCTATCTATCTATCTATCTATCTATCTATCTATATATATATATATATATATATGCATATGCATCTATACAAGTATAATAAGAAAGTGCTCAAACAAAGAACAAACAAAGAGCATATTATACTCTTTGTTTATATATAAATTTATTTATATATACAAATATAATTTAATTGATTTCATTTATATATATATATATATATAAAAAATTGTTCATATAAAGTTTGTTTTCCAACTCCCAAAATATACTTAACGCAGGTACATGAATGAGAGCGAGTCATTTGAAATGAATCAAAACAAAATTCATAAAGTGAAGCTGCCATAAAGGCCACTATGACCCCTAAGAGTTTGATATTCAATGATAATAAACTAAACTTAACTTCCCAAAAACATCTACTCAAGCCCAAACAGGTCATTTACATGAAGAAGCTTTAAAGGTACAGTAGCAGAAACAGGCTGTTTAATAACTAAAATAACACTATAACTGACTTCAGTGAAAAATGAATGATAATAATCTGTGTCCTGGCGCTGAAGGTCTGGACCCAGGGTTTCTGTGGAGGGATTGGCTGATTATGGATGAAAGGACGGGGTCGAGAGTTCATGCACCAGCGTTCATATTCACACTGTAGAGACAAAGCCATTACACTAACGAGGCTCTGAGCAACCGGGTGGCGCCACCTGCCTCCGCTCGCCAATTAAAATCCCACAAACGGAGCCGGCCCACGCCAGAACACACGCAAATATAAAAGAAACACAGAAGAAAGTGCACAAAGGAAGAACAAACAAAGAGCACCGAAACAAGCCGGGCTTTAGGATCAGAAAAACAAAAACTGATCTTCTCACAAGCGTTTTGATGTCTACCATATGACACGTCTGCTAACAGGCTGTGATGGTGTGTGTGTGCGTGTGTGAGGACGGCCAGAGGACATTCACACAACACACACTGATCAGCAGGGAAAGGTCAAGTGTGTCAGTTCACTACATAGTGTCAGACGTTACACTCAAACAAACAGATCCAGGCTAACGTTACACAGTTAAATCTGCATATTAAACTGAGACCGGAAGAGATTGGGTTGGAATATGTATGTTTTACACACATAATAAAATCTAATAATATAAAATAATAAAAATGTATTTAAATGTATGATATAAATAAAAAAAATCTATTCATAATAAAATAATAAAATAAAAATAAAATAATACAATAAAAATTACATACAGTATATAATGAAAAGTAAAATATAATTAAATAATATAATAAATTAAATATAAAAATTAAAATATATAAGTATTATATATGTGATATAAATAAACTATAAATATTAAAATAATACACTGAAATTTATAAAATAAAAAATTTATTTATTTATATAAGTATTTGCAATGATTAAAAAATAATATAATAACAAAATAATAAAATTAATTTAAATATGATATAAATAAATAAAATATATTCATAATAATAAAAAATATAAAAATAAAAAATATATACAGTATATAATGAAAAATAAAATACAATAATAACATTTTATATATTATTTTATGTATGATATTTGATCATTTATTAAATTTTTCCCTCAGTATTCTTCAGCCTTTTGAAGACTCGTTGAAGTTTGATTCAGTTGATTCGCTGTAATGGATAGAACTGACCGACAGAAATGATTAGAGCGTTAATGTTATTCTTTGATAGCAAAATCAAAAGTGATTGAGATCATTGTGCTTTTAACATTATTGTATAATTAAAAAAAAAAAAAAAAAACTTTTCAAATATATCACCAATAAAAAGTTTTTGGTAACACTTTATTTAAGGGTTCAATTCTCACTATTAACTAGTTGCTCATTATCATGCATATTACTAGGATATTGGCTGTTTATTAGTACTGCCTTTTTCTGCATGACCATATTCTACATCCCTTAATTACCCAATACCTAAACTTAAACGCTACAAAACTACCTATTAATAAGCAGTAAATTAGGAGTTTATTGAGGCACAAGTTGTAGTTAATAGTGAATGTGTGTTCCCCATACTAAAGTGTAACACTGAAAAAAGCACACATCACCTTTAGTGTTTTCAGTGTCTGACTGTGTGTCACGTGATCAGCTGTAAGAGGGTGTGTGTGTTCTGCTCAGGCATGTCGCGTGTGCGTTCTGCTGTCAGCACACACACACAATCAGCCGACAGCAGGTGTACGAGCATCAGCTACGCTCCGACAGACAAATATAGAGCGGAGTCTGTCCTCCTGAGCGCCAGTGTCACGAGAGGAGCGCAGAAGAGCTTTACAAAACCACACACACACACACACACACACAAAAAAAAACACTGAGATCAGCAGCTGCGCATCAGCCATATATACAGCCATATATAAATATATTATTTGTATTTTTATATTATAATATATTATATTATTATATATTGTTATTTTTATATTTTATTATCTAAATATTTTATATATATAATATACACATACATACATATATGTAATGAATATTTTATATGATTTTATGTATATTTTATGTATGCATGTATGTATATATATATAATTTACATACACACACATACATATATACACACATATATATATATATCATATCATATCAATTATAAATAATATAATATAAAATATTTTGTGTATATACACTCACCTAAAGGATTATTAGGAACACCATACTAATACTGTGTTTGACCCCCTTTCGCCTTCAGAACTGCCTTAATTCTACGTGGCATTGATTCAACAAGGTGCTGAAAGCATTCTTTAGAAATGTTGGCCCATATTGATAGGATAGCATCTTGCAGTTGATGGAGATTTGTGGGATGCACATCCAGGGCACGAAGCTCCCGTTCCACCACATCCCAAAGATGCTCTATTGGGTTGAGATCTGGTGACTGTGGGGGCCATTTTAGTACAGTAAACTCATTGTCATGTTCAAGAAACCAATTTGAAATGATTCGAGCTTTGTGACATGGTGCATTATCCTGCTGGAAGTAGCCATCAGAGGATGGGTACATGGTGGTCATAAAGGGATGGACATGGTCAGAAACAATGCTCAGGTAGGCCGTGGCATTTAAACAATGCCCAATTGGCACTAAGGGGCCTAAAGTGTGCCAAGAAAACATCCCCCACACCATTACACCACCACCACCAGCCTGCACAGTGGTAACAAGGCATGATGGATCCATGTTCTCATTCTGTTTACGCCAAATTCTGACTCTACCATCTGAATGTCTCAACAGAAATCGAGACTCATCAGACCAGGCAACATTTTTCCAGTCTTCAACTGTCCAATTTTGGTGAGCTCGTGCAAATTGTAGCCTCTTTTTCCTATTTGTAGTGGAGATGAGTGGTACCCGGTGGGGTCTTCTGCTGTTGTAGCCCATCCGCCTCAAGGTTGTGCGTGTTGTGGCTTCTCAAATGCTTTGCTGCATACCTCGGTTGTAACGAGTGGTTATTTCAGTCAAAGTTGCTCTTCTATCAGCTTGAATCAGTCGGCCCATTCTCCTCTGACCTCTAGCATCAACAAGGCATTTTCGCCCACAGGACTGCCGCATACTGGATGTTTTTCCCTTTTCACACCATTCTTTGTAAACTCTAGAAATGGTTGTGCGTGAAAATCCCAGTAACTGAGCAGATTGTGAAATACTCAGACCGGCCCGTCTGGCACCAACAACCATGCCACGCTCAAAATTGCTTAAATCACCTTTCTTTCCCATTCTGACATTCAGTTTGGAGTTCAGGAGATTGTCTTGACCAGGACCACACCCCTAAATGCATTGAAGCAACTGCCATGTGATTGGTTGATTAGATAATTGCATTAATGAGAAATTGAACAGGTGTTCCTAATAATCCTTTAGGTGAGTGTATATATATATATATATATATATATATATATATATATATATACACAAAATATTTTATATTATATTATTTATAATTGATATATATATATATATATATATATATATATATATAACTAAATAAATATGTTTATATTATTTAATTTATACTTTATGTATATATTTGTTTTTTATATATATTAATATATTATATATATAGTGTGTGTGTGTGTGTGTGTATATACACTCACCTAAAGGATTATTAGGAACACCTGTTCAATTTCTCATTAATGCAATTATCTAATCAACCAATCACATGGCAGTTGCTTCAATGCATTTAGGGGTGTGGTCCTGGTCAAGACAATCTCCTGAACTCCAAACTGAATGTCAGAATGGGAAAGAAAGGTGATTTAAGCAATTTTGAGCGTGGCATGGTTGTTGGTGCCAGACGGGCCGGTCTGAGTATTTCACAATCTGCTCAGTTACTGGGATTTTCACGCACAACCATTTCTAGAGTTTACAAAGAATGGTGTGAAAAGGGAAAAACATCCAGTCCTGTGGGCGAAAATGCCTTGTTGATGCTAGAGGTCAGAGGAGAATGGGCCGACTGATTCAAGCTGATAGAAGAGCAACTTTGACTGAAATAACCACTCGTTACAACCGAGGTATGCAGCAAAGCATTTGTGAAGCCACAACACGCACAACCTTGAGGCGGATGGGCTACAACAGCAGAAGACCCCACCGGGTACCACTCATCTCCACTACAAATAGGAAAAAGAGGCTACAATTTGCACGAGCTCACCAAAATTGGACAGTTGAAGACTGGAAAAATGTTGCCTGGTCTGATGAGTCTCGATTTCTGTTGAGACATTCAGATGGTAGAGTCAGAATTTGGCGTAAACAGAATGAGAACATGGATCCATCATGCCTTGTTACCACTGTGCAGGCTGGTGGTGGTGGTGTAATGGTGTGGGGGATGTTTTCTTGGCACACTTTAGGCCCCTCAGTGCCAATTGGGCATCGTTTAAATGCCACGGCCTACCTGAGCATTGTTTCTGACCATGTCCATCCCTTTATGACCACCATGTACCCATCCTCTGATGGCTACTTCCAGCAGGATAATGCACCATGTCACAAAGCTCGAATCATTTCAAATTGGTTTCTTGAACATGACAATGAGTTTACTGTACTAAAATGGCCCCCACAGTCACCAGATCTCAACCCAATAGAGCATCTTTGGGATGTGGTGGAACGGGAGCTTCGTGCCCTGGATGTGCATCCCACAAATCTCCATCAACTGCAAGATGCTATCCTATCAATATGGGCCAACATTTCTAAAGAATGCTTTCAGCACCTTGTTGAATCAATGCCACGTAGAATTAAGGCAGTTCTGAAGGCGAAAGGGGGTCAAACACAGTATTAGTATGGTGTTCCTAATAATCCTTTAGGTGAGTGTATATACACATATATATACATATATACATATATATATATATATATATATATATATATATATATATATATATATATATATATATATATATACATATACATACATATACATATACATATATACATATACATATATACATATACATATATATATATACATATAAATATATATATATACACACATATATATATATACACATATATATATATACACACATATATATATACACATATATATATACACATATATATATACACATATATATATACACATATATATACACATATATATATATACATACATATATATATATATATATATATATATATATATATATATATATACATACACATATATACATACACATATATACATATATATATATATATACACACACACATACACTGTATATATAAAAAATATCTTTTTATATCATATTTTGCTATATTATTTTATTATGTACACATTTTATTTTCCATTACATCTATATAACTTTATGATTTATATATTATCATATTATTTATTATGTATAAATGCATATTTATGTGTATATTTTATTATGTATATATTTTATCATATAGAGGGGTTACAGGGAACAAAGCGTCTCAGGTTTCTCAGACGGGCAGATATTTCTGTGACAAAGACCCGGCGAGCTATTCATCACAATCCTCACAGCAGATTTACGGCGGATACGGGCGTCTCTGAGTCTCACCTGTGTCTGTGTGTGTGTGTCTGTGTGTGTGTGTCTGTCTGTGTGTGTGTGTGTGTGTGTGTGTGTGTGTGTGTGTGTGTGTGTGTGTGTGTGTGTATATATGTATATATGTGTGTGTGTGTGTGTGTGTGTGTGTGTGTGTGTGTGTGTGTGTGTGTGTGTGTGTGTGTGTGTGTGTGTGTGTGTGTGTGTGCGGACGCTTCGAGCGGCTCAGAGCGTCACAGCCGGATCATCTGACCTTCCACCCTTCACACACCTGACAGAAAAACACAGACCCATTTCAGCCGGATCACGTGACTCTAAATGATTGAATGATTCTATTTATGATGTCAAATAACTCTCATTAGTTCTTAAAAAGAACAGCATTTATTTGAAATAGAATCTTTTGTAACATTACAAATGTCTTATCAGTTTAATGCGTCCTTGATGAATAAAGTGCTACTTTCTCAACACTGAACCTGAAGCTGTGAATCAGAGAAATAACCAATCAAAACGAGTCGATCAGTGCCGTGACAGCTGACGTCACATGACTCGTTCAGTGAATGTTTCCTCACAAACATAAGACTGAATGAGTTTGAGAGGGTCAGTGAGATGAACTAACAACTCAATTACCAACATTACGTCGCTAAACCTTATCAGATCACAGCGTGACGGAGGACGAGACACAAACTTACACCACCGCTCAAAAGTTTGCCATCAAATTGGAAGAAATTAATGCTTTTACGTAGCAAGGATGCATTAAATTGATCAAAAGTGACAGTACAGACATTTATAATGTTACAAAAGATTATATTTCAAATAAATGCTGTTCTTTTGAACTTTCTATTCATCAAAGAATCATGAAAAATAAAATGTATCACAGTTTCCACAAAAATATGAACTGTTTTCAACATCATAAATGTTTGTTGAGCATCAAATCCTCATATTAGAATGATTTGTGAAGGATCATGTGACACTGAAGACTGGAGTAATGATGATAAATTCAGCTTTGATCACAGGAATAAATTACACTTTACTATATATTCACATAGAGAACAGTTCGTTTAAATTAGAATAATATTTCACTATTTTTACTGTATTTTTCATCAAATAAATGCAGCTTTAGTGAGCAGAAGAGACTCTTTCAGAAACATTAAAAAATCTCCCCGATCCCAAACACATTATTAAAGTATCCAAACAATGCCTCATGAATTAATTTACATTTTTTAAATCTTGTTTCACCAAGAAATATTACAGAAGTAGAATATGTTCCTGTTTGGTTGACTGTAAATAAAATGTTTAATGATGATCTGCTGCAGAAACATGAGAACGAGGTTCTGCATGTTTTTCTCTGTCATGTACTGTTTTTCAGGTCAGATGGACTCTGATCGATCTCTCCTCGTCCAGAGCCCGTGTTTCTTCTGCTAATGTATCTCCATAAGCTCTCTGCAGTCAATAAACGCTGGAAACGCAATCCATCTTTGAAATCTCACTCCATTCACTTACTGTAAAGCTGAATATTTGTGCCCACAGACGAGTGAAAACAAGACGGATGTTGAGCGTGAGTTTGATGAATCTCAGTGTGAAGCGATCGTGTCAGTCTGTTACTCTGCGTTTTGGCAACGATGACAAACACCGGAGACGCTCAGACGCAGAAACACACCGTAACACCAGCAACAAAACCACACGAGTCTTGAGCTATAACGCCAGGCTGATTTAAGATTCATTCATCTGATGTGTTTCTGTGTGTCCATAAAAAAATAAATAAAATTGTTTGTAAAAATAGGCGTTTACCACATTATTAATAGACTTAATATAGATTTAGATATATATTTAATAAACTATTCTATATATTATACATAATTATTGAAAATAAAAACTAATATATTTAATATATAAACTATTCCTTTATATTAATATTCCTTCCAAATGTTATTATTTATAATAATATATAGGAATAGTTTATATTTAATATATAAATTATTCTTGTATATATATATATATATATATATATATATATATATATATATATATATATATATATATATATATATATATATATATATATATATATATACAGTGGGGAGAACAAGTATTTGATACACTGCCGATTTTGCAGGTTTTCCTACTTACAAAGCATGTAGAAGTCTGTAATTTTTATCATAGGTACTCTTCAACTGTGAGTGACGGAATCTAAAACAAAAATCCAGAAAACCACATTGTATGATTTTTAAATAATTAATTTGCATTTTATTGCATGACATAAGTATTTGATCACCTACCAACCAGTAAGAATTCCGGCTCTCACAGACCTGTTAGTTTTTCTTTAAGAAGCCCTCCTGTTCTCCACTCATTACCTGTATTAACTGCACCTGTTTGAACTTGTTACCTGTATAAAAGACACCTGTCCACACACTCAATCAAACAGACTCCAACCTCTCCACAATGGCCAAGACCAGAGAGCTGTGTAAGGACATCAGGGATAAAATTGTAGACCTGCACAAGGCTGGGATGGGCTACAGGACAATAGGCAAGCAGCTTGGTGAGAAGGCAACAACTGTTGGCGTAATTATTAGAAAATGGAAGAAGTTCAAGATGACGGTCAATCTCCCTCGGTCTGGGGCACCATGCAAGATCTCACCTCGTGGGGCATCAATGATCATGAGGAAGGTGAGGGATCAGCCCAGAACTACACGGCAGGACCTGGTCAATGACCTGAAGAGAGCTGGGACCACAGTCTCAAAGAAAACCATTAGTAACACACTACGCCGTCATGGATTAAAATCCTGCAGCGCACGCAAGGTCCCCCTGCTCAAGCCAGCGCATGTCCAGGCCCGTCTGAAGTTTGCCAATGACCATCTGGATGATCCAGAGGAGGAATGGGAGAAGGTCATGTGGTCTGATGAGACAAAGATAGAGCTTTTTGGTCTAAACTCCACTCGCCGTGTTTGGAGGAAGAAGAAGGATGAGTACAACCCCAAGAACACCATCCCAACCGTGAAGCATGGAGGTGGAAACATTCTTTGGGGATGCTTTTCTGCAAAGGGGACAGGACGACTGCACCGTATTGAGGGGAGGATGGATGGGGCCATGTATCGCGAGATCTTGGCCAACAACCTCCTTCCCTCAGTAAGAGCATTGAAGATGGGTCGTGGCTGGGTCTTCCAGCATGACAACGACCCGAAACACACAGCCAGGGCAACTAAGGAGTGGCTCCGTAAGAAGCATCTCAAGGTCCTGGAGTGGCCTAGCCAGTCTCCAGACCTGAACCCAATAGAAAATCTTTGGAGGGAGCTGAAAGTCCGTATTGCCCAGCGACAGCCCCGAAACCTGAAGGATCTGGAGAAGGTCTGTATGGAAGAGTGGGCCAAAATCCCTGCTGCAGTGTGTGCAAACCTGGTCAAGAACTACAGGAAACGTATGATCTCTGTAATTGCAAACAAAGGTTTCTGTATTAAGTTCTGCTTTTCTGATGTATCAAATACTTATGTCATGCAATAAAATGCAAATTAATTATTTAAAAATCATACAATGTGATTTTCTGGATTTTTGTTTTAGATTCCGTATATATATATATATATATATATATATATATATATATATATATATATATATATATATATATATATATATATATATATATACATACACACATACACACATACACACACAATTCATATATAAAGTATTTAATATTTAATTATTATAAATTATTTCATATATAAACAAATATAAACTGATATATTATTATAATATATTATATTTATTACAATATATATATGTTAAACTGTATATTTTATAATTTATTACATTTATTATTATATTTATTATATTTAATATATTAACTATTCCTATATACACTCACCTAAAGGATTATTAGGAACACCTGTTCAATTTCTCATTAATGCAATTATCTAATCAACCAATCACATGACAGTTGCTTCAATGCATTTAGGGGTGTGGTCCTGGTCAAGACAATCTCCTGAACTCCAAACTGAATGTCAGAATGGGAAAGAAAGGTGATTTAAGCAATTTTGAGCGTGGCATGGTTGTTGGTGCCAGACGGGCCGGTCTGAGTATTTCACAATCTGCTCAGTTACTGGGATTTTCACGCACAACCATTTCTAGAGTTTACAAAGAATGGTGTGAAAAGGGAAAAACATCCAGTATGCGGCAGTCCTGTGGGCGAAAATGCCTTGTTGATGCTAGAGGTCAGAGGAGAATGGGCCGACTGATTCAAGCTGATAGAAGAGCAACTTTGACTGAAATAACCACTCGTTACAACCGAGGTATGCAGCAAAGCATTTGTGAAGCCACAACACGCACAACCTTGAGGCGGATGGGCTACAACAGCAGAAGACCCCACCGGGTACCACTCATCTCCACTACAAATAGGAAAAAGAGGCTACAATTTGCACGAGCTCACCAAAATTGGACAGTTGAAGACTGGAAAAATGTTGCCTGGTCTGATGAGTCTCGATTTCTGTTGAGACATTCAGATGGTAGAGTCAGAATTTGGCGTAAACAGAATGAGAACATGGATCCATCATGCCTTGTTACCACTGTGCAGGCTGGTGGTGGTGGTGTAATGGTGTGGGGGATGTTTTCTTGGCACACTTTAGGCCCCTTAGTGCCAATTGGGCATCGTTTAAATGCCACGGCCTACCTGAGCATTGTTTCTGACCATGTCCATCCCTTTATGACCACCATGTACCCTTCCTCTGATGGCTACTTCCAGCAGGATAATGCACCATGTCACAAAGCTCCAATCATTTCAAATTGGTTTCTTGAACATGACAATGAGTTCACTGTACTAAAATGGCCCCCACAGTCACCAGATCTCAACCCAATAGAGCATCTTTGGGATGTGGTGGAACGGGAGCTTCGTGCCCTGGATGTGCATCCCACAAATCTCCATCAACTGCAAGATGCTATCCTATCAATATGGGCCAACATTTCTAAAGAATGCTTTCAGCACCTTGTTGAATCAATGCCACGTAGAATTAAGGCAGTTCTGAAGGCGAAAGGGGGTCAAACACAGTATTAGTATGGTGTTCCTAATAATCCTTTAGGTGAGTGTATTATTATTGTTGTTAGTAGTAGTACTACTACTAATTCTTTATTATATTTAAAATTTAATTATTCTTTAATATATACATTTTATATATCAAATCAAATATACATCAAATTTAAATATAATGATGTATACCATGACATAAAAATGACTCAATCCACTGATTACACTTTTCATAAATAGATAGTTTGAATAAAATATTAATCATTTACACACCATCATGTTGTTCCAAATCTGTATGAAGTTCTTTCTTATGCAGAACACACACACACACAAAAATGAAAAATGTCTATGATGATATTATGAAAGTGCTTTTGGGTGAGTAAATGATAAAAGGATTATTTTGGGGTGAACTACCCCTTTAAACTCACAAATCCTCTCACACACACACACACTCACTCTCACTCACTCACACAAACACACACACGCACAGGCACACACAGACACACACAAACACACACAGACACACACAGACACACACAGACACACACAGACACACACAGACACACACACGTGACCCCTGTGACCTGTTTCCCTGAGCACAGGCTGGTTAAATTAGCAGCACCTGATCCGTAACCGTGTCCGTCACAGAATGCTCTCATTCACTGCAGGTTCCTCATCACATGGTCATCATTAGGGTCAGTGGCACACAAGAACCACACACACACACACACACACTCGCACTCACACACACACACACACACAATCACATACATGCAAACGCACACACTTGCACTCACACACACGCGCACACACGCACACTCACATACATACATGCAAACGCACACATGTCCCAATTTGCATACACAGAAACATCGGGGTGTGATTTTCCATGTGCTCCTGCACACAGTGAAGGTGTGTGTGTTTGTGCTAATGGCGCTCGATTCCTGAGACACAGAGCGTCAGATCAACACATTCACAGCTGAACTACAGACTCTTCACACCAGCACTCCTGCACACTACTCATACTATATCTGTAGTACACAGTGTGTGTGTACAGCATGCTCATCTTCTGTATGCAACACCTGAATGACTTACATCTGCTCAAATGTGCACGACACAACAGAGCCACTGTGAATGATTCCCACAATGCAATGTGCTCAACCTGACCTTCCATTTCCAGCATGACAGATTAACTTTTAGTTAAATTAAGAGCACAAAAACACCTTAAACTGTCACCTTTTCTTACAAGTCTTTTGTTTTATAATGTAAAGCTGTTTTTACGCTGATGTACATTTCATAGAAAATCATCATATTTTACTTTGCATCCAAAATGCTCTAAATATCAAACAGAAAAATAATCAAATGACATCACTGGGTATTCAGAAAATAATTTACCATTAGTAAATAATATATAGTAAACAATTAAAAAATAAATAAATAAATAAATATTTTTTATTGATTCATATATACAATTTAAAAAAATATTTAATATATAAAATATTTTAGATATTTAAAAAAATATTTAATATAAAATATTTAATATATATATATATATAATATGTGATATATTTTATTATAAATTATTTTTAATATATAATCTATAATACTAAAATTATATATTGTTTAATATATACATTTTTAAAATATATTTTAATATATAAACTATTATATATTTTACTATAAATTATTTTACTATATCAACTATTCTTAAATTCTTTTATTATTAATTATTAATATATAAACATTTAAAAGATATTAATAAACTATTATATACTTTATTATAAATGTAATATATAATCTTAAAATATAATATTTAAGAATTTAATGACTTTTTCACTTTTCAAATGTCAAAATCTTTTTCACTCTCAACCAATAATGGGAAAATGATTTTACAACATCAAATATACAACTATATTACAAAAACGCTGGAGATTTTTTGAAGATATTAATGCGCAATGACTTTACAACTATTTCACATACTAATTTTTAAAAAGCAGTCAGAATGGAGTACACACCTGGATGACAAGATGGTGCTTGTTATGATTTTATATTATCAAGTCATAAAATTCTGGTGAAGAATCATCTGCGAGGATGAGCGTCTGAGATTCTGCTGTTTCACCCATTCTCATGACTGAACTCTAGCGCTGAAACAGTGAAACTGATAGCAGGATTACAGCTGACAGGTGAAGTGCAGGGATCGCTCTTATCTGATGAAGCGCTCCACTTAAGCCAAATGAACAATATCCCGCTGAAGTGATGTGGTTGTTTAAGCGCTGGCGGTGCCGGAGCAGGAGGTCACCTTTGATGGATAATTTGCCATTGCAGATGCGCTCCGGCTCTGACGTGTGCTGCTCGCTCCGGGCTGTGCGATGGCTCGCGTGTTTTAACCGCAGCATCATGTAGCCCAGAAGCATGTAATTATGCAATCTAGATTAGATTAGAGGATTAGAGCGACATGAGGGAAAGTAGAGCCTGCGAGCGCTGATTACTGACAATCACTAACCACTAACCATATCATCTCTGCTCCACAAAAACACAGACGGGACATGAAATAGACTGACTCCATGACTTCAGCCTCCTGCTGCTAATGTAGGATGTATGATTAAATAATTCAGGCAAATGACTATTCTGTCATCATTTACTTATCACTTATCTCATGTTGAACCGTATGACTCTATATACACTATATTGCCAAAAAAAGTATTGGGACGCCCCTCCAAATCACTGAGTTCAGGTGTTCAATCACTTCATGTCCACAGGTGTATAAATCAAGCACTAGGCATGCGGACGCTTCTACAAACATTTGTGAAAGAATGGGTCGCTCTCAGGAGCTCAGTGAACTCAAGCGTGGTACCGTGATAGGTTGCCACCTGTGCAATAAGTCCATTCCTGACATTTCCTCACTACTAAATATTCCTCGCTCAACTGTTAGTGGTATTATAACAAAGTGGAAGCAATTGGGAACAACAGCAACTCAGCCACGAAGTGATAGGCCACGTAAAATCACAGAGCGGGGTCAGCACATGCTGAGGGTCACAGTGCGCAGAAGACACCAACTTTCTGCAGAGTCAATAGCTACAGACCTCCAAACTTCTGTGGCCTTCAGATGAGCTCAAGAACAGTGTGTAGAGAGCTTCATGGAATGGGTTTCCATGGCCGAGCAGCTCATCCAAGCCTTACATCACCAAGTGCAATGCAAAGCGTGGGATGCAGTGGGGTAAAGCACGCCGCCACTGGACTCTAGAGCAGTGAGACGTGTTCTCTGGAGTGACCAATCACGCTTCTGTGTCTGGCAATCCCATGGACGAGTCTGGGTTTGGCGGTTGCCAGGAGAACGGTACTTGCCTGACTGCATTGTGCCAAGTGTAAAGTTTGGTGGAGGGGGGATTATGGTGTGGGGTTGTTTTTCAGGGGTTGGGCTTGGCCCCTTAGTTCCAGTGAAAGGAACTCTTAATGCTTCAGCATACCAAGACATTTTGGACAATTTCATGCTCCCAACTTTGTGGGAACAGTTTGGGGACGGCCCCTTCCTGTCCCAACATGACTGCGCACCAGTGCACAAAGCAAGGTCCATAAAGACATGGATGAGCGAGTTTGGTGTGGAGGAACTTGACTGGCCTGCACAGAGTCCTGACCTCAACCCGATAGAACACCTTTGGGATGAATTAGAGCAGAGACTGCGAGCCAGGCCTTCTCGTCCAACATCAGTGCCTGACCTCACAAATGCGCTTCTAGAAGAATGGTCAAAAATTCCCATAAACACACTCCTAAACCTTGTGGAAAGCCTTCCCAGAAGAGTTGAAGCTTTTAGAGCTGCAAAGGGTGGGCCAACTCCATATTAAACCCTACGGATTAACAATGGGATGGCATTAAAGTTCATGTGCATGTAAAGGCAAACTTTTGGCAATATAGTGTATATATAGACTGAAATGTATATTTACTTATAAATATAAATATTATATTAATACATATTAATATACATATATGTAATACATATGTATTAATTGTAATAATCTATATTTACAACTACATAAATATATATTAATATAATATTATATTAAAAAAATATATTATATAATATATATATATATTATATTTTTATATATCTTAATTTCTTAATTATTTATACATTTCAGTCTATATATAATATATGTAATAAATGTTTATTAAATAATATACTATATATATGTTTTATATATCTTAATTTTTTATATTTATATATTTCAGTCTATATATAATAAATATATGTAATAAATAAATGTTTATTAAAAAATATATTATATATATTATTTTATATCTCTTAATTTCTTATATTAATATTATATATAATAATATATAAATATTTAATATATTGTAGATATTCTGAAAAAAATACAACACATACACAAACACACATTTCAGATATATAAATATATATTGATAAAATTATATACTCCATATATATTACAGCATTAGAGCATATAACTAATTTTTAAAATAATATAAACTATTATTGCCCCCTTCCCCTCCCATAATAGCACTCAAACTTGCATTCATTTCATTGCATTCTCATTCATTCACCATATAAATGAGCACTTTCACAGTTAAACATCTCCTTTCATGTTTCACAGAATAAAAACCTCATACGGGTTTGGAATGAGGGCGAGTACATGATGACAGTGAACTCTCCCTTTAACACTGGGTTCAAATGAAACACTAACATTAATATCTTGTAACATTAATATCTAAATAATTGCAATCTGTGTCAGATTCATTGCTACAGTGCTAAAAGTGTCCTCATAAATGGGTTATTACGTGAACGCATCGGTATGCAGCATCTTTTATTCCAGAGTGAAGTTTGTTCTATTAATAACTCCAGCATGAACACAATGATCATAAATAGTTGTTGTTGGAAGAACACCTCCATCTGACAGCGGCTGCAACTATAAAGACGTGTCGTTCGCATGAAACTCGCATCAGACAAAGCCGATGTGTTGATTGAGGAATGCAGTGTGTACGTGAGAAATCCTGCATGTTGTGCATTAGTCAGGACGGGTGGCATATGGACAGTTGCATATTTTCCGGGGGGGTTGACGCTGGTATGGTGGGACGGGTGTGCTGGAACTAATGGGGAACACATGAGAGCGAGCCAGACCCGCCGCGACCCCCTTCACCCATAAACCTCCATCATTACTGCGCCGTCACACCTTTCCCCCATCACCATGTCCCTTTAGGGACTCCGTAGGATAGTTGCCAGTTGCAACAAAGCTGCAACTATACATCTTGTGCACTATATTCTTCTATAAGTGTGACTTTATACCTAATTTAAATAATTAAGTAACAAATAAATGTATTTGAATTTACATATATACATTTAGTACTTTGCAGTGCTTTGCATGTGACTTTATACCTTAAATATGTAATTAATACATTTATTTCAATTTGCATATATAAATGAACTACTTTGCAGTTCATCATGTGACTTTATACCTAATTTAAATAATTAATACGTTTATTTCAATTTGCATTTATAAATGAACTACTTTTTATACCTAATTTAAATATGTAATTAATACATTTACATTTGCATATATAAACTTAGTACTTTGCCGTTTACCATGTGACTTTATACCTCATTTAAATATGTAATAATTTGATATTTAAATGTGCATATTTAAATTTGCTAAATAAATATAATTATGTATATTATGTTAAATATCCAACATAATTTTAATGGCCTTTTTTCACTTTAAATAAATAAATGAAACGGCTTCCGATGTCATTCATTTCCAGTTATTTTTGCAGAACTAAAAAAGTCTGTTATGCTGCTTGATATTGCAAACTGGTATTTGTTATTTCATTTTAATTTATTAATTACTTTATGTACATTTCATAGGGCCTTAAAGTTTTATGAATTCAATTGATTAGACATGTTTTTGATTATTAAAAATTAATTAAACCATTAAAACGGAATCCAGAATTATATGTAGTGCAAATAGTTTCACCGTTTACTGCACTTCTATTCTTCTTCTAGTTAGAAATAATAAGGTGGATATACATAAAAACATTACATAAGTCGTTTAATTCAATGCACAGGAAATATTTGCACTTATTTTTCAATAATAAGGCCAAAAACTGAAGACAAAAACACCCACACACATCTTTGTGGTTCAGAGAAGAAAGTCAGTGAGTAACGTTTCAGGCTTTTCCTGTAATTGTGACAGAATGTGAGAATATCATATAAAGTTTTCACGCTCTTTCCAGGTGAAATCCCGCGTGAATCTGAGCGTCTGCAGCTCCGGGGTCTTGCCTGCGTCCCCTAGAGAACACTAAAACTCATTTCTCAACATATACTGCACAATTAAAATGTTTAGGGTTCGACAGCCAGCGTCAGGCCGAATGAAACAATACAATGTGTATTTAAGGCCTTGAAAGTTTCCATGCATGCGTCCAATTTCTCTGTCAGAACAGTAAAACGGCTCGGGACCATAAAGAGCGCGAACGCAAGAGAATGTGATTCAGCCACGGCAGACGACCCTTCCCAGACTGAGAAAAGAACAAGAGGCATTATTCTCTCTCATATAGCGTTCAGCATGTGTGTGTGTGTGTGTGTGTGTGTGTGTGTGTGTGTGCAGGAGGCCCGCCAGCCCGTGTAAGCCGAGATCGCAGAAGAAGCGCACAGCTGTTGGGAGTTTGGCTGTATCTGCCGCAACTGTGATTTCATGGAACAAAGCGGGAATGCCATCAAACTGTCAGCTCTCCGCACACGTCTGTCTCCACCTATTTTGGCCTTCGCGCTGACGCTCGTCTCCAGCCCTCTACTATCTCAGAGGACACTAGACACGTCACATTCATTTCTACATGCAATAACAGAATCAATGATGCACACTTCAAATACGAAACATTCAAATTCTGCTGTAAAGCAGCTCTAAAACACTCAATTGTGATTGTGTTTGTGTGTGTGTGTGTGTGTGTGTGTGAGTGCCTGAGTGTGTGTGATTGTCTGAGTGTGTGTGATTGTCTGAGTGTGTGTGAGCAAGTGTGTGTGTGTGTGTGTGATTGTCTGAGTGTGTGTGAGCAAGTGTGTCTGAGTGTGTGTGTGTGTGTGTGTGTGTGTGAGAGTGTGAGCGAGTGTGTGAGCGAGTGTGCATCTGAGTGTGTGTGTGAGTGAGTGTGTATGTGTGTGCGTGTCTGAGTGTGTGTGAGCAAGTGTGTCAGTGTGTGTGTGAGAGTGAGTGAGTGTGTGTGTGTGTGAGAGAGTGAGTAAGTGAGTGTGAGCGAGCGAGTGTGAGTGTGTGTGAGAGTGTGAATGTGTGTGTGAGTGAGTGAGTGTCTGTGTGTGTGTGTGTGTCTGTGTGTGTGTGTGTGTGAGAGAGAATGTGTGAGTGAGTGTGTGTGATTGTCTGAGTGTGTGTGAGCAAGTGTGTCTGAGTGTGTGTGTGTGTGTGTGTGTGTGTGAGAGAGTGTGAGCGAGTGTGCATCTGAGTGTGTGTGTGAGTGAGTGTGTATGTGTGTGCGTGTCTGAGTGTGTGTGAGCAAGTGTGTCAGTGTGTGTGTGAGAGTGAGTGAGTGTGTGTGTGTGTGTGAGAGAGTAAGTGAGTGTGAGCGAGCGTGAGTGTGTGTGAGAGAGTGTGAATGTGTGTGTGAGTGAGTGTCTGTGTGTGTGTGAGTGAGTGTCTGTGTGTGTGTGTGAGAGAGAGTGTGTGAGTGAGTGTGTGTGAGTGAGTGTGTGTGTGAGCGAGTGTGCATCTGAGTGTGTGTGTGGGAGTGTGTGTGTGTGTGTGTGTGAGAGTGAGTGAGAGTGAGTGAGTGAGTGTGTGTGTGCATCTGAGTGTGTGTGTGTGAGTGAGTGAGTGTGCATCTGAGAGTGTGTGTGTGAGTGAGTGTGTGTGTGTGAGTGTGTGTGAGTGAGTGTGTGTGAGTGAGTGAGTGTGCATCTGAGTGTGTGTGTATGTGTGTGTGTGTGTTCAATGAGTTCAATTCAGCTACAAGCATATTCAGATCAATTCTGTTAAGTTTTTGTTCTCATCCGATTGTGTCAGTGCAGA